>JAVQJF010020721.1:0-53333 GCA_036023855.1 Gadopsis marmoratus
TCAGGTGGCAGCTTTCCAGCTTCAGACAGCACGGTCCAAGGAGCAGAAACCTGCTAGAGGGAGAGTAGAGGATGCCACAGAGGCTAGTTTATCACCAGACTCCCGGCTTTTCCTAATGAAGCAGGAGGAGCTCAACACCACAGGTCCCTCAATACTGTTTACATCTGGCCATGTGGTTGGATTAAGAGTGGATGGGATGTGGGCCTCTGAAACCCTGGCTCTCCTTCGTGTGATTGGGCAGCTTGGCCGACAGACTGGACTGACCCCTCTGAGAGTGCTGGGGGCTCTGGTGGGTAGTTCTAGGCAATGTAGCTATGTGAAGTTGCAGGATGGATGTGGGAGAAACTGAGTTCATTATAGTGAGGATATTAGCAGAACCCAGAGGAAGGGAGGCTGCTGTTATTTATTCAACTTTGAGCACAGGGTAGATTAAACAGACGCAGCCTTACATGAACAACTTTTTGTTGACCAGAGGATGAAGTTTAATGGCTTTGGTCAGGTGATCCTCCAGCAGCTGGTTGAAATTTTATTTTATCTCAACAAAAGTTGAATGGAATACAATGAAACAGGGTTAAATCATTCATGTTCTACGCAGGGTGAATTGAAATAACTTAAGCGATCACTTGATTTTTCCTCTTTTCCCAACACTCTTCCACCATTATCAGCGCAAAATTTTAATTCGTTCAATACTCTGGTTTATGACCAGAACCCTGCAAACTTAACAACGTTCCCATCATCCGTACTTTGACAGCTAAACATCAGCACGTTAACATTGTCATTGTGAGCACGTCGCCATGCTGACATTAGTATTTCTGTCAAATCGCTGCTGTGCTGAAGTACAACCCCACAGAGGTGCTGGCATGGCTGTAGACTAAGTCTTGTTGTAATGCACACTGCTAAGGGTAATTATTCTACGTTACGCTTCATAGAGCAGAAAGAGCTGTGCATAAGCATAAAAGAATGACTATGCTCACCAGGCACTATGATGGAGTAAAGTAAATATGAATTAACTGCATTAAACTGGTGCACTTGGCTTCTAGGAAGTAGTTTGGTGAAGCTAGATACTACATACAAAGTTAATCAACAACATTGAACACTTACATGACACGTAACTAAGTTTCTTAAATTTAAAGTATCCCCCAGCCCTTTCATTTCATAATTACTGAGCTTGAATGCTGAATTTCTGTTTCACCATAAAGCAAATGTTTGGCATTCAGAGGAACTTGCTTTTCACTTTCCTTCTGAGAGTTAGTTGAGAAGATTGATAGCATTGACATATCTGTACAATAAATATATAGCTGGAACCAGCAGCAGGTTAGCTTAGCGTAAGCATAAAAACTGGAAAGACCAAGCTTGGCTCTGTCAAAACTGATAGTTCATATAGTTTCATTAGTAGAACTATTTTCTTCTAATTTTTTACATTTTACCTAGAGCCAAGTGCTTTCCAGCCTTTGTGCTAAGCTAAGCTTCCCTGCTGCTTGCAGTAGCTTTATACTGTATTTACTGTACAGATATGAGAATATCAATCTTCTCATTTAACTCGCAGCAAGAAAGCTAAAATTAAGTGTATTTTTGTTTTTTCAAATTTCAAAATGCCAAGCCTATATCCTATGTCCTCTAACTGAAGTTGATTTCATATACGTGCCTGATCTTCACTGTTAACCATCAGACTGTAAAATCAATGGCCAGTGTCACACATAATCTAGTTAGAATTGAAGGAACATAACAATGTGTTTAAATTTTAATATCACCTCCATCTGTCTGCTGCCAGCATTGTAGGTATTGGTGCATTCAGTCCTGCAGTAGGGTTTGAGTGTGGATGGATTCTGGTGATATTCACCGCATCTCCTCTTGAATGCACAGCTTTGAAAGCTCTTCAAAAGTGGGGTGAAGGGAAAGTGTGAAAGTTCGTCTGTTATGATGGATCGCCCATCTCTTCATGAGAACAGTAAAAATGTTCTGGTAGCAAAACGTTTTATGGTGCTGAAAGGGAAATACCTGCATTGATTGAGGCGTTTTGAGAAAAACAACTTTTAGCTATTTTAGCCCGTAGAGAGCAGTGTGACGATGTTTTGCATCTAAAAGTGGATTTGCAACAAATAATCATAATGAAAGAGATCTTGTTTTCTTTTTCAGATGTTCAGTAGATCCTGTTGAAACAGAGAAATATTCAAAGATAGAGACCAATTAATATTATTTACAGACATTAAATATTCAAGTAGCTTTGTCAATGGTTATAAAAGTGAGTGTCTTCATTTGAAGACATGACTTCAAATGAAGGCTAATGTTGTTTTAGGTCAGCAAGATGTGTAAGTAGGAAAATGTCTGCTAACATGTTTGCTTACAGAGTGATCCTATATATTATGTTTTTACCTTTATGTCTGCAGTGACAAAACATAGATAAATAAAAAAATAATACAGCTTTAAGGCAGCCTGGCTAATGTAACCAGCTTAACTGTCAAATGATCACTCATGGGAGAAAGGAGTTGGCATTCTGGTAACTTCAGCATCATCATCATTCAGTCTCCAGTAAACTTCATTCAAAGATAAACATTCAGCCAAATGTACCACAGTAAAGGAAGGAAAAGTTTCCAGATTCAGCTGGTCTAAGTTAGAAGTTTTGAGATTTGATGTCAACTTCAGTCCTTGGGGAATTCTCTGGTTCAAGAGAATATGGTCATGTCTGGGTTCAAAGAGATTCTATTTTTTTATTTTCTGAAAACAGTGTTTCATCATCATGACATCATGACATTCGACATCTCCCAGACTTCCTGATGTTGAAGACAAAACCTCACCATTCACTATGAATGTCTCTGCACACACTCATGTATACATACATATATATACTTTTTTCTTAGAAAAAAACATTCAGTTTTGCTTTCCACCACACACACACACACACACACACACACCTACACACACCTACACACACACACACACACACACACACACACACACACACAGGAAATGGAGACAATGATGAAACCTCAGTGTAATGTTCAGGGCTCACACATCCAAAAGGACTGACAAATGTCAATCACCCCCTCAAAACAGATTATCATCCCTAAATCAGTTCAGAGTTGTGTGTGTGTGTGTGAGATCCCATTGATATCTGAAATTGTATCACAAGAGTACTTTGCTATTGTACACACATTGGATTGAAGAACAAGTGGACACTGTAACATCCCGTTCTATGCACTTGGTTGATTTCCTGTTTTATTTTGGTAGTCTATCCTCTTGTGTGCATGTTTTAGTTTTACTTCCTGTTTTTGCTCTTTTCCCGCCTGTTTTGATTCACCTGTATTCCAGTGCTCACCTGTCCCTGATTCCCTTGTTGGTCCCTTTTCTATAAATACCAGTTCCTTTCCTATGTACATTCATCCTGTTGCATCACTGTCTGTACTACTGCTTGCCCTGTGTTTAGTTCCTGTTTTGCCCCCTGTGGATATTCCTCGTGCTTTTGTCTTTGGACTTACCTGTTGCCTGTCTTCCTGCCTGTCCACCTGCATTACCTGCATGTAAGCTCTCTTACTACAAAACAATCATTAAACTGCTCCTGTGATGTCTGCTCTTTGGTCCTTTCCCTGCCTCTGGTACTTCACACGAAAATATTCTGTGTACAGTTGGTGTTCATTAAAACACATACACGAGGTAAAGATGTCATGTATACTTTAAAATATTTACAGAGTAGTAGATTCAGTGTCCTTTGAGATCCTCAAGGGTTAAAAAAACAGTGATCTGGAAGAGATTTCTTTTGGTGATTTATAGGCTGTAGCTGAAGGGCAGGGTCCAATATGGTCACCTCAAGATCGCATCAAAGCTTTTTGCTGATGAGGTAGATTCACTTGCTTCACTGGACCATAGACCCGAAGCGCACAGTTGCAGCTGAGCGTGGCGCTGCTGGTATGAGGGTCAGCACCTCCACATGTGAGACTAGGCTACTCTACTGGAAAACAATAAAGCCCCTCTTTTGGGTAGGGAGCGAGATGCTCCCCTAAGAAAAGGTAGTAATACAGGCTTTGTACTGGCTCAGACTGTTGTGGGGAAGAGGGAGCTGAGCCTGGAGATGAACCCCTCAATATATCAGTCTATAACAGGCCTCATCTGTGGTGATGAAATAGTTTTCCTTGTAGGGTGTCTGGGCTCATCACCACGAAGGTAGAGCTGCTGCTGCTGCTTCACATTGGAAGGAGCCATTTAAGCTGAATTAAGCAGGATGTCTTCTGGACGCTCCCCTATGGAGGTGTTATGCACATGTTGACATGTGAAGAGAGCCTGGGCCAGACCCCGACCTTGTGTGTGTGTGTGTGTGTGTTGGTGTATGAGAGAGCGAGGAAGTAAGAGTGAGTCAAGGGGAAAGATGTTTACAATGAGCATGAGGGAAAACTGGGCACATTCACAGGCCTCTGTGGAATAGGGCACATGAATAAATATCCTTGTGTGTAGACTGGACTGTTGGCATGTTATATAGAGTTGGTTTAGACTTGCTCTTTATTAACAAGTGCTACAAGAAAACTCTGTTATGATATAGCGCAATATAAATAAAATTGAATTGAAAACTGGTGGAAGCAAGAATCCTGAATGGAACCGGTTCAAGAACCAAACCTAAATTGGTGGAAAGAGGGCATTAGTCACTTTGCTGTGTTTGACCTCCCCCACTCTGCATGCAGATACCTACATCCTCTGAGGCAGGAAGTCATAACAGTGGTCTTGTGGACGTGATGAGGATGCTCTTTGATGACGTCCTGCAGTGCTACAGATGTCGCCTCCTACTGGCCTGGTCGTTGTGGTGGGCTCTGGCTACCTGTGGCTACTTACAGGTCATCAACTACACTCAAGTACTGTGGGAGAATATCCGTCCATCCCGTGACTATGACATCTACAATGGCTATGTAGAGACACTGTCCACACTGCTAGGTGAGGGCATCTCTACACTGGTTGCCACTTTATTCAATTCAATTCAGTTTCATTTATATATCGCTATATCATAATAAAAGTTATCTCATAGCACTTGTTCATATAGAGCAGGTCTAGACCGACTCTTAATTACTGAGACCAAACATTTCCCACAATAAGCAGCGTTATGAAACCATGGCAAGGAAAATCTCCCTTTTAACAGGAAGAAACCTCGAGCAGATCCAGGCTCTGGGTGGGCGGTTATCTGCCTCAACTGGTCAGATTTAAAAATGATCTGTGGGCATTAATTAACTGTAAAATGTTGAGCATGAAAGTAGACTGACAAATAATGTAATCTCAAGGTCTACTTACTAGCTTTTCCAGGCTTTTGACGCATCTCACAGTCAACGGATGGGGTTCAGTCAGTTGAGCTAAAATTAGTTTGTCAAACTGGAAAATGCCTAGATAAAGTTACTGTAAGTGTAAATGTGAGGCTTCAGACTGGCCAGCAGGTTTTACATACAGATGTCTGAAGTGATGTATGAATAAACAGTATTTCTAACAGTTCTGCTGGTCCACAGGGGCTTTGGCAGCTCTGCTGGTGGGCCACCTGCCTGTTTGCTGGACTCTGTGGGGGGAGCTGGCTCTGTGTGTCCTCTCCTTGCTAATGGCTGTGTGTGTGTTTGTCATGGACATAGTGAGAAACATCTTGCTGTGTTACACCTCATATGTCCTCTTCAGAACCACATACATGCTGCTCATCACTGTGGCTACGTGAGTACCAAGACACAGCATTCAATTTTTCTTCATTCTCATCAGTCAGTCAGTGCTTATTAATTTAGCTGAACATAAGACTGAAACATGAGCAAATAAAGCTTTTAAGCAAATGTGGCTTATCTTGATTATCTGAAACACTTCTGTGGAAATTAATCTGAAATTCAACCTCAGTCTGAATTAGAAGGCTCTTTGTTCTTTGGAGCATTAATGAGAAACTCTAGTACTAACCTGGGCCTTATTTTTTTATTTATTACAAATTTTGCGGTCAAAATGACTAATACTTACATTATGAAAAGGATCCCTACAGAGACAAACCGGTTTGTTAAAGGCTAAGATCCTTTTTTTTAGCCAGAAACCGACTTGCTCAAGGAAAAGTCTTTGAAATCTCGTGAGAGATTCAGTTGTTGCTGTAAGACGAAAGGATCTTACTCTTTAATAAAATGCTCTGTGTCTGAAAGGATCCATAATGTTGTCAGACACGTCCGTGTAAGTTTGTGGCAGCATCTGTTTCTATTGGATTAGTCCAAGAGTCTAAAATGCATGTAGATGTTGTGTAGAAGAACAGTTGAATAAAATGTATTTAGTTTTATTTGAGCATTAAGTTACTTGAGGACTAAATTGTCGCTGTTATCAGTTTTTACAATAAAATATTAAGTCAGTACTGTACTCATTTGTATGTTTGTGTAACCGTTTCTGTCATATTAGAAAAATGACAAAAGACAAAAGTGCTTTGGAGTAAGGGTATGCCTATATTCAGGATGGAACGAGCTTTTATAACAGATTTACAGAATGGGGAACGTTTGTTAACATAGGTGCTGGTTCTTTTTATATTTATATTTTGCCTTCTGTAAGTTAACCAGTAATGTTTTTCAAAGTAAATATCTTCTTGGTGTAAGCATTTGTTTTTGCAAACCTTATTTTAGGGACAGTTGTGCAACTGTAACGAGAAAAGGGAAACTTGGTGGTTACTTGTGTAGCAACCATTGATTATGATGTCTAAACATCTACGGGCTGGTCTCACTGTTGGTATAGATTAACCCAGTTGTTTGAAATGAGAGGTCCACAAGAAGAAGCACTTTCATCTCCAGGTATTATGAATGTGTTCTGGTTTGAAAAGTGTGGGAACACTGTTTAATCACTGCCTCAACAAAAAACAAACATGCGCTTAAACGAATAGCAGGGTTGCTGATATTATAAGGGATATCATGTTCTCCCTCTGTGTTTTTCTTTTTTTCTGGATCTCAATCCTCAGTTTATACTTTAGTTGAGTCAGTAGGTTGTGGGTGGATTTGGATATCTTCTTTCTTTCCACTACACTCCCAAGTTTCATTGCATGCTTGGTGACCCAGATGTTTTGTTTTCACTTTTCGGGAGCTGTGCTGTCATCAATCTTTATATCCAGTCTATAGTCATATCCCTCTCTCCCCTTGTTCCCCCTCTGTCTCTTTACTATGGACTGTCTTGCTGCAGGGATGACGTATTCTTGTAAGCCAACCTGGAAGTTAGCATTGTCCTGGTTCTCTCGACAAAACGCCAATGGGATTTTGGATTATTGCAGAAAATAAGCTCTGTGGCAAAGAAAAAGTTTGATATAATCATCATCAATAAACACCACTTTTGTGATTTTTGAAGCATAAATGCAATCACCAGAAGTAAAAAGCTAATGTTAGACCAACTACACCATGGTTACATGGCTTTGTCGTCCCCACCACTAAGCTTCAATCTAGTAATTAAATTTTTCTTCTACAAAAGCCTTTGGGAAAGTTTCAGTTAGAATAGTTACGAGTATGAACACAAGGCTGAAAAGGTGGACGAGTGAGTTTCTTTGTTTGGCGTGATGACTTTTAATGACCCCGACAACCTCTGTAGTCTTGTTTAGCCACTTGTTAGCAACTGCCAAAACCTGAAAATCTCTTAAGCTTGTGTTAACCACAGATCTTATTTCAGGCATCTAACCAAAAATTAATTCAATATACCCACTGACTGAGGGAGCTGGAAGTGTAAACATGCTAACTTATTCCCAGGTTTCGGTACTCATTCCCGCAGCACTGTATTACTTTGTATTATTTCAGCTTTGTTATTGCTGTCCATTGCTAAAACTGCTGTATAAATCAAGGAGAGACACTGTATTATATATCCAACTTTTCTTCACGTATGTCACAATGTTTTCCTGTTGTCTGCCCTTTGAATCATCAGATATCAGATCGCAGCAAGTCTAACCATGCAGCGCTACGCCTTGGTGTTTGGAGTGAACACTTTCCTGGCTCTGCTGCTGCAGTCTCTGCTCACTGTGGTGGTGGTGGACTCAGCTGGCCTTGGCCTTGATATCTTCACTCAGGTGAGGAAGTGCAACAAGCCCAGCCACCTTTATATGCCTATGACAACATACATGGAGGCGCCTATTCTTTATACATGTAGTTTTGATTGATATTTGCCTTGTTCCCATCTCTCAGTTCCTCATCTATGGCAGCTACTTTGCTATCATCTCTGTGGTCTTCCTCCTCTCTGGGCTTTGCAAACTGGCCTCCAGGAGGCGGTCTGAGAAGGAGGTCCTGGCTAACAGCCCAAGAGTAACAGAATTGGACTCTCCTCCAATCAGTGATGGTGGTGATAGATATTGATTAGCTTCTCACATACTAAAGCAGCCAAAGGTGAGTGAGCACAGTGACTCCACATGGTGGGCTTCAGTAATCTCTTCAGACACAAAGCAGAAAGTGACGCAGTAGAAGGTAGAGGCTCAAACTATAGAGCATAATGACTAAGCTGCTCACTGTGACTTTGCCTACGCTTATTAAAACACTTGGTTTACTGAAAGCTCACTGAGACTGAACTATACAGAAAATAAACAGTGTAACCAAAACAATGAGCGAGAGGAGGCTGTAAAGCTTTGTAGAGCTGCAGAATTGGGTGATAATTTTTCGTAGGTTCACAACGACCTCTTTGTCATTTGTACGGAGCCCCTCTGGGGCCACATGGTAGAAGAAAAATAATCACTGTGTAATCCGTGCCCTCGGTTTAGCACGGATTGCGTTTTTTCTACACGGCAGCAAACGGAGCAGACCATTACACACATGTATGTATTTGGAGCATACTACACGCTTATCTCGTGCAAAGGGGGGTCATTTCTAAATTACATGAGGTCCCCCGGTAATATAATAAAAATATAAATTCTATTCGGCCAGTCTTTATTGTCCAGTCAGTGCTGTTATGTTGATACAAGGCCTGGTTAACTCTAATATTAATATTCGATGCTTGATCGTTTACCCAAAGGCCAGCAAAAGGCAAAATAGGCTAAATGGTTAACCAGAACTGAAGACTAAAGATTCAAAGTTTTTATGAAAACAAAATAAGGCAGTAAGATGTCTAATTTTCAGCTTTGATTATGAGTGTAAGCTTGAATCACAAACAGCCTGGAATACACAGCAGTGTATTTGGTATCAGGAGGTGTTGTGGGTTGTCTATTAATCCCAGGGTTGGTGGTTCAATACCCGGCTCCTCTTATTAACATGTCAAAGTCTCCTTAGGCAAGACACTTAACTCTATGTTGCTCCCAATGGAGGCCAGCACCTTGCATGGCATCTCCACCCCCATCAGTGTGTGAATGGTTGAATGAAACTAATCTGTGAAGCACTTTAGGAACTGTTATGCTTGCATTTACCATTTACATGCTTCTGGGAGGACATTTTGTCCCTTGAGGTGAAAATTTACACAATACTCAATCTGCCAGTCTTTATTTCTGTGTTGTTAATTTAGTATTTGAACATAAATTTCCACCAAAGTTAAAGCAAGTACTAAGGCTTTTTATTTTTTCATCATCACAAAAGAAAACATGTAAATCTCACCCATATTTGTCAAATCACAGGATCGGGTTTTTTATTGTTGCTAACAGTGTTGCTACAGTGTGTAGACACCGTTGGCAGCAAAGTTCTGTGTAATGAACGCAGCATGTCCACAGCAGTGTGCCACGTGGACCCATTTTGGCGGCAATAACGGCACAATACAAAATCACTGTAGTTATGAGTGCAAAACAGGGTGTAAGAGGTACACCTCTTGACAGAATTCTACTTCCTAATGGGCCGATTTTTTTCCTTCGGCATTCAGTATTATTGTTTGGATACAAAACAAGGTGTGTACTGCAGAAACTATTAGGAGACATTTGAATGTGCCTGGTGGTCCTATAAATTTAACATGATGACATAAGCATAATGACTACATTCCCATTACAAACTTTTATTTTAATTTAATTGTGAAGATGTCTTTATGCTGTTGTAGGCCAAGTATCAGATACAGTACCTGTGTCCCTTAGCATTTCCAGTGAGGGTGTGTGTGTGTGTGTGTGTGTGTGTGTGTTTGTGTCAGGTGAGGCTCCAGATGACGGTGAGCATGGCCATGATGCCATTAAAAACAGCAAAACCAAAACCCATGTGGAAACCATGGCCAGATACATCCCTAGAAGAAAACACACACACTCCAGTTTTTAACATGTTGATGTCATCACCTACAGTCTGCTAGTAAGGTTAAAGGCTGTGTTGGATCACACTGACTGGATGATGCATATTGGCCTTAGCATGTAAGGTAGATGCTAGTCTGATATACTGGTGTAACCCAGTGTGTTACCTAAAGTGGGCCAGTGTCAGCGGTGTTGGGAACGCCATGACAGGCAAGTCAAGGTAGGTGAGAGTCCATGAGAAGACACAGCAGATGCATCCTACTAATACTGACAGCACCAGGATACTCCAGAAACCTACACAAACACACAAAACACCTTAATGGATAACCTAGTTATTTTAGGGTTAGGAATAGGGCATAGCTACATGCCACTGATTCTATTGTGCTCTGAAATTAACGGTTTACTTGTATGTCTAGCAGCACTGACAGAAATCCTCCATCAGCATCACATGTCTGGTGTGCCATCATGGAGCTTCATGAACCTCCATACGGCCTTATAGAGAGCTCAAGTCCTGCCACTCTTCCAGGGTAGCCTTCTGTTCTAATAGCGTCCATTCAACACTGCACAGTTTCTTACAGTTGAGAGGATTAGTCGATTGATACATTAGTCAACTGACACAATCTATCAGCAATTATTTTGATAACATCATTTTCTAAAATAAAGTGCTAAACATTCTCTGGCTCCATGTTCTCCAGTGTGAGGGTTTGCTGATTTTCTCTGGTATATTTATGTTAGTGAACTGAATCGCTTGAGGTTTTGGACTGTTGGATTATTTCCTGACTGAGATTAATTTACAATTAAATAATTGTTAGTTGCAGCCCTACAATATTTACAGTTTCTTTCTGCAAAACGGTTTTGAAAAGTTGAAATCTACTACTGCACTTGATATTATATTAATAATTATTATTTTGTGAGCATTTAATAACTAAAGTTGCCATGAGCACCATCAAATCACATTAAAAGCAAACTAAATATTTTGACAACAAAACTCTCAGTAGAAGGATAGGACTTAAGAAGGTTACTCCATATATAATTTCCACACTGTAGGACTACATGAAGATAATTTAAAAAAATCTTTTTAAAAAAGATCCAGGATCCTGAGACAAGATACTCACCCAACATTCTCTCTTCTGTCCCATCCTCTCCTCTCACTCGCTCTACCCGCAGCTCTGAAACAGTCACTATCAATCAGTATCACAAAGAACAGCAGCATTATGCTCTTTGGCAAAAAGCAAATATCATACTGATCAGTGAAGGTGGATTTTACTACAATTTATATTTTATTTCTGATACAAGCAGTTATTGGGTCTGTGTTGTTTAATTATTTCTCCAGCTTTTATATTATAACTTGAGAAAATAATCCTTACTTAAGCTCCATTTATTAGCCTTTTCTGGATCTGTCAACCTCATCTTACAGTCTTCTTACAGTCTTCATAAGCCATGGGGTAAAAAGCTAAACTGCTGGTACAGTAAGTGACCTCTGAGTGACAATTACTTTGTCAAACCTACTCTTTCAAAAGGTCAAAATGAACTTTCACTCATGTTTCAGTCCAGATGCGATTCATTAATCCTTGGAATCTGATGATCATATAATTTCTAATTTGTTTATTGTTACAGTGCTATCTATAGTAGTCATGAAATGTGGTAAAACTGAATGACACTGACTTGGGACCATATTTGTCAGACAAACAGTCCTTTCAAATTATATTTTATATTACGCTAAGTCTTCACAGTGAGCCAACCAGTGCCCAACTTTGAATTTACTATAGAGTGCAGTTTATTTCATGAGCTGATTCGTATTCAGGAATGGTTTCCATACCAAAATATATTATATATATTTTCTTTTTTTCTATATTTTCTTTTTTTCTCTCTCTACCCAACCGGTCGAGGCAGATGACCGCCCACCAAGAGCCTGGTTCTGCCTGAGGATTCTGCCTGTTAAAAGGCAGTTTTTCCTTGCCACTGTCGCATAGTGCTTGCTCATGGTGGAATTGTTGGGTCTGTAGATATAGAGTTGGCTTGAACTTGCTCTATATTTACAAGTGCTATAAGATAACTTTGTTATGATATAGCGCTATATAAATAAAATTTGATTTGATTTGATTTGATTTGATTTGTCTGGTTCACGAATGGCGTGCTGAGAATTCCCACAGCTTTGCTTTCTGTTATGAAAAATGCAAAAGGTTTACACTGCAGAAACAGTAATGCACGAGCAGGCTACGTGGCGCTAAACCACATTTGATTCTACATTGTATATGCACGTTTACTTGATCTAGCGTCACCTTGGATTAGTTTCCCAGTGACTCCACTAATATAGACGTGAGCGAGGAGGTGGGGAGTGTGCTTGTGCGGGGTGTGTGTGGGGTGGCGAAAGGGTGCTTAAGGAATCTCTTCATCCTCTTACCCATCCCCCGCATTTTTTGTTTTGGCCCAATTTTTAAGACTTGCCCTTTTTTTTTTGTGGCTGGTCAGTGCAGGGCCTTTCTTAAATAAAGCAGGCCGACACACAGAAAAGGCCTATGGGGACGGGGAGGCTGCATTGTGTCGCCTTAACAGGGCGATTGTGAGGCATGGAGGAGGGGAAGAGAATAGTTCATGAGGGATTGAGGGTGTGTGTGTGTGGTGCTACACAAAGGCTACCCCAGGGTGTGGAAGGGGGGGATGGAGGGGGAAGAACGGAGGACGAAGCAGTCAAACATACCATGATACATCAGCTCTGGGAATACTCTTGATCTGGCTCTCTGTGCTCACATTGCATATTCTTACTGGTCCCTCATGGCAGAGAATGTGCTGATTAGGGTGATAGTGGTGGAAAACTGCGAGGCAAGGACGCTGGTGTGGTTTTTTTCTTATGAAGGTGGACATGTGCTGAGTAAATAAACGATGCTGGTACAAAGCTTCAGTGTGGCATTGAGGGTTTGGTTTGGTGCAGTACCTCGTATCTAAATTCTGCATGCTAAAGATCTCCCAGAAGGCTTGCCCTGGGCCTGGCGTTTGCTGCAGTGGAGAAGCCATGCTATCATGGGGTGCTCTGCCTTGTGCATTTTAAAAAGGCTCAGACCTCCCTCCCTTTCATTTTCTCAACTGGGGAGACTGAGAGGTGGCATTGAGGACAGCCTTTCCCCAGTATCCTTCTTTTCTTTCTCACTCCCTGAGCTCAGGCCTCCTCCCAGTCTCTGTGACCATTCTATTACCCTGTCATTGCAAGGCCTGGATACACTTTTGAAATGCTAAACCTCTCTTTCGTTATAACTGACAAGGGAAAATACCATTAAAGAGGCTGAGAGGAATAGATTAAATTAGCAGTTAAAAGAGAGACTGCTAATTAGTTGATTAATGTCTTTGGTTCCTCCCCCTCTTAGCTAAGATTCCCCCTGGTGACAAGGTTCTCCCTCCCTAACAAACATTGCTTCCTGTTTATTTAAAATTTTCGGGTTCCAGAAGGATAATTCTGTCACACAAAGACAGTGATAAAAGTAGGAGGGTGTGCTCTATTTAAGAGGAAGTGCTGGAAAACATAATTAATGACACGGTGACCTTGAAATTCACTATTACAGGACTGCCTTTCAATTCAATTTTGTTTATAGAGCGCCATATCGTGACAAAGTTATCTCAGGGCACTTTTTCATATACAGCAGGTCTAGACCGACTCTTTATTACACAGATCCAACCCCATCAGCAAGCATTAGGCAACTGTGGCAAGGAAAAACTCCCTTTTAACAGGCAGAAACCTGGAGCAGAACCAGGCGGTCACAAAGTGAAGGAATTGGGGGAACATACAGCAGCACGGCACAGTTTCACATAGAGATGTAAAGCAATAGTAGTAGTAATGGTAGCAATATAATAATAGTAATATTAATAATAAGACCAATAACAATAACAGCAGCAGGAACATAGTGGCAGCAGGTGGCAGCAGCCGCAGATCCAGACTCTACAGCTCCGGAGGCAGAAATACTTTCAGAAAGCAACAGAAGGACAGAGAGAGAGAGAGGAGAGAAAGCACACAACTACGGGAAAGGGAAGCAGTCGAGTTAGTAACAAGCATTAATGGGATAAGAGTGCGTACAGATGGAGAGGGGGAGAGAGGAGCTCAGTGCATCATGAGAAGTCTTTTGGAGCCACTCCCACCATTCAGCTGTAAATATCTGGGTGAATTTCCAACATGTAAATACTTTGCTAAGAGTCGGGAGATTAACTCTAATCCTGATCTATTATTAGGCTTACCTACTTTCTGCAAATTGGTGACATTTTCCTTAAATCTGACGTGGCCATTGAAATGAATACAATAATCCCAAACAGTTTATTTCATTGACTTTGCTGTAGATAATGTGTATGGTGCCGCTTTCTGTCTGTAACAAGTTGCAAACACTGTTGAACCTTTTGAAAAGGAGCGATACTTTATACTTACACCAATCAGCCATGACATGACAACATGGGCACCCTGACTGGTCTGCGGCTGCACAGCCCCATATGCAACAAACTCCAATGCTCTTTGTGTTCTGACACCTTTCTACCAGAACCAGCATTAACCTTTTCAGTAGTTTGAGCTGCACTAGCTCTTCTGTTGGATCGGACCACACGGGCCAGCCTTCGCTCCCCACGCGCATCAATGAGCCATGACCCTGTTGCCGGTTCACTGGTTTTTCTTGCTTGGTCCACTTTTGGTCGGTACTGACCCCTGTAGACCGGGAACACCCCACAAGAGCTGCAGTGTTGGAGCTGCTCTGACCCAGTCGTCCAGACATCACAGTTTGGCCCTTGTCAAAGTCGCTCACATCCTTACACTTGCCCATTTTTTTACACCTTTTCAAAATGCTTTTAAACTATTCTTTTTCTTGTTTTTTTGCTATTTCAGTCCCCCCTTTCACCATTTCAGTCTCCTTCCACTGTGCAGTCCTCCCTCTTCTGCAGTCACTCTCTCTCCCGCCCACATCCCTTCTCCACTCTTATACAATGAAGCTCTAATTGAATAACAATTGTAGTCACCAGGTGAGAGACAGGCTCTTCGGGCTTAAAGCACAAGATTGCTTTTGCATTTGGCTGCTTGTCTGTCACCAAGTCTTAATCAGAAGCTTCAAAGTTGAAACTATTAAAAGGTTTAGAGCCTCAGCTCTGTTTCCCAACATGCACTTGGCGTCAAGTAATCTCACCCTTTTTGGCTCAGAAGACGTTGCTGCAAAATGTGTGAAGCTGCTCTGTGATAAATGCTGTCCTACTTGACTTTTGTGATTCTTTCTGACATTCAGCCTTGTGTTTATCCTTCACTCGTTATGTCCTCTAATCAGAGCTACTACACCACTTCTGCCTCCACCTTTTGCCCTCTTGAAGTGTATTTGGCTTCCTCTTTCTGGGTAGCCAAAGCCAACATTATTCAAAGCATTTTCTTTACCCTTTGACTTTGACTGAGCTGAGCCTATGGATATCTGAATAAAAAGCAAATGTGAACAAAGGAGGCCTTTCTTCCCATTTGCTATTCACACATCCACAACACACACGGGCTGTATATTTGCACTATTTGTCTTTTTTTAGCGAGACTTCTCGAGATACTAGTAAAGCATTAATGAGGGATTTCAAACCATATAGAGTCTTGTTTGAAAAATCTTTTTATTGGCTGCTTCTCTTTTTGAGGGAGAAGTTGGGAAAATCAATGAAACTTAGTGTCAGTGGAAAGAAGAGATAGTCTCAGTGCGGTTATTTGCACTTACAAAACAGTTTGAATGGTTCTTGGTAATAGAAAAATGTAATCTCTTACATTTGTCATCGCAGCTGTCTTGCGCAGATCTGATCTCCCCCCTCCTCCAGTCTCTAGCTCTGGAGGAAAACAGATTTTCTTTTAAGTATTTTTTTCTGTCAGGTGTGGAACACTGACAGGTCAGAATTAAGGGAACTAGGAAACATTTATGATCAAGTCATTCTCGGTTATAGCATGAAAAGAAAACAGTATTTGGTTAGATACACTGTGTACCTGGACAGTTGGTATGTGTTTTTGAGGAGAGGACGTGGTAAGTGGATGTTGGAAAGCAGACAGGCCAGTGAGCAGTTGTCTGCAGAAGGAAATTTAATTTTAATGCCAGACTGGGCACAGTCTCCCCTCTGTGGACGTCTAGAAAAAGGCTTCTTGGCAGACTTTGCCCCTCCATTAATTTTGACCAAACATTTACTGTGCATCACATGACATGCCTTATATCCCACTCTCAGTTTTCCAGGCCAGGTTTTGAACAGTTTGAGGGGATTTGGGTTCTAGTTGGCTGGACCTGGGCCATGCCCCACTCAGCAGGCCCATGCTGGTGTCTCTGGGATGTTGCCACATGAGAAACTGGCTCCACTGAGTCTTAACCTACACTATGGCTCTGGGAACCACGTTTCACTTTAATAACACCTCACATCCACAGCTACAGTGTATGAACCACACATATGCATGCACAAGCTATCACACATTGACAGTCCAATTCTATGTGCCCCGTGCTTACCCTTTTAACCTAAAGGGTGCTAGAAGGAAATGTGCCAAGTCTCTGCACTCCGACATTACCGTTGTACCCTCGTCTGAATGCCGTAACTGAAATTCCCTTTCAACACCCAGCTGTCTGAGATTTGCTTTAGAATGTGTTTGGCTGAACATTTAGAATAGCCTACATAAGGTCATCGGCTCTGCTCTCAGGGACTGTAATATAACACTGGTCCAACAGTAGGCCTGTATCAGCCGCTGCCATCAGCTAAATAACATTTAAAAAGCATTAGGTGCTTTTTGGCCGTGCCTGCAGCGATTCACTTTGGCATCTCTTCAGAGCTGTTCTTGTTCTTGGCCTGGAGCCCGAATGCCATACTCGCTGTGGCTGGGCCGTGCCAGCCAAGTGTGCTGGTCCTTCTTCCTTCTCACAACCCCTCCCCTGGCTTCCCTCAACTCCCTGCCACCTATCTCAGTCCAGAGGGTGATCTTGGGAAGAGCAGACCACTGCACCATATTGTAATGTTATGGACACACAAAACTGTGCAGACAGCAGATTTTAAATTCAATTAAGCATTCTGTTTTGTTTCCATTAACCCTGCAGTGCTGTTTCCATTCCTTTGCAATCATTGCATAATATAGTGTGAAATAGAGCCATAGCATCTACTTGTGTCAAAAGCATGTTTATAATCCCTGCTTTTAACTCTATATATGTTTTCCAAAATACTCAAATACAATTTATTAATGTCTTGAGGATTTCAAGTCAAGCATCTCATGGAAGAAGTCGTCAGTGGTGAGACACCTGCTGTCCCCTGTTGGGAAATAAATGTACCAGCATATTCAATTACCCCTGCTTCTCCTACCCTGCTATTGCCGGCTGCTTTGATGTATCACTGAGAATGCACTGGTCAAACCTCATTAAAAACTGGCAATGCTGGAAAACAAAAACAAGAAGTAATTGCCCTCTCGCGCTCCCTTGTGCTTCTTTTTTCCATAACCACCCGTCCCCATGCCCCATGCTTGACTGTGCCGCATACAGAAGCTTCCTAATAGAGGGGTCTAAGGCTGGCACATATTAATTGCAGATCTTTTCCCAGGGTCTCTGCTCTGCTGAAGGAATGACATCCTTGACACCGGTGTTCCTTCATGAGACGTACGGGCCGGGTTTTCTTCTTAGGTCACCACTGTGAATATGCAGGGTCAGCTACGGAGGAGTCTGCGAGTCTGCTCAAAGTCACACACAGACATGCACATTGTGAATAGATTGATAGATGGATACTAGACAGACTGACATACACACATACGTATACGCCCTGCTCTGTTCAGTCCATCTGCCTGCATGGTCTCCAGAGCCAATTTGACAGGCAGCTTCCTAACAAGCATTCCAATCTTTTCCACTACAGATTTCCTCCTTGTCTCAGTGAATGGATATAATAAAGCATAGGAGCTGCGTTTATCCTGCAGGAATGAATTCTGCCCTCATGGCCTTCTGCAGAGTTTGACAGCTTTTATTTGTGTCTAATGACGCTCACTGGAGCAGCTTGGCATCAGGAGGAGCTACAACTCATCCACAATTGTGTCCCCTGGGTTTTTGTTGAAAATTCATTATTGTATAGTATTTTTTCCCCTTGTCATATCTTTTCACAGTTACTCCCTCTTATGTTGCTGACAGTTAATTAAAATGTGAGAGTAATGCTTTATTTGTATTATAATATACCATCCGTCCATATGGAGTTTTCATTTACAGGTTTTCTCCATGCGCTTAAAGAAAAAAAGAATATTTATAGAGAAACAAAGATTTCATTGTTGTCTTCAGTTGACTTAAGAGGTGTTTCATGAGCATCAGTGCTCCTTTATCATCCTTGCGATCATGCCTGGTGTTTTTCAAATGCGTCAGGCCCATTTGGGAAAAGCCTGGAGCAGAAGTGGAAATACTGCTCCTATTGTCATAGCTCCAGATGGGGGGCCCCAGAGCAGGATGGACCCCAGTCTCCCAAAGGAGCACTCCACTGGGGCTGTCTCCTAGCCTGCATTGCCAGGGGAGAGCCAGGGATGTGTTTCCCAGCTGACACAGCCAGGAGCTGTGGCTCCAGGCCTAGGGGCCCTTTGTTGGATCCCATCCTGATGAGCAACAGTGATTATGCCAGAACCCCAGAGCTTATGTTGGTAACCTGTGGCTCTAAGCAACGGGGGCAGTGCTGCCTTTTTATGGTGTCATCAGGAGATTTGCCACCTCTTTATTGTAGTGAGTATCAGCACGATCCAAAGGCAGCTTTACAGTTTATTAGTCCCCATTTACAAAACTGTTAAAAACAGGAGCAATCATCATGGCCTTACTTTTAACCAGTGGTACATTTCCTGTGTATCATACCTTACTTACTTATTTACTTACTTACTGTGGGAAATGAAATTAAGAAATTGTTTTAGAAGCCTTGTAGTGTTACTACAGTCGGGACCTTTTTTTGTGATGACTTCCTTATCCTTGTTCACTGTGTTGGCCTTAACAGTAACAAAGGAGCCTCTATTTCATGTTTGCATCACAGTCTGCAGAAGCCATATTACACTCAAATATCAATAGGAGCATTGTGAGCGTGTAGACTTAGTTACAGCAAATACAGGTAAACAGTCAAATAGTGTAGTGTTGGGTTCTAGTGTTGTGTATAAACTCCCAGGTAGTGTGTTTCAGGTGTGCTGTGATTAAAAAAGCACAAATTTGGACGGTGGTACTGCATTTTGGAAGCTGGTATCAGTTCTCAAGTGCTGCTGTATCAGCGAGGTAACCGTACCCCGTTGTGTTTGGTAAACGGAGACAAAGAGATGAGGAAAGAAAGAGGCCATAAAGATACCCATCATCCCCCTTCATCTCCCCACCTCTTGCTCCCCATACACACTCACACACACGGCTCTAATCCTGCCTCTCAGGAGTGTAAGTGATAGCCTTGTGTAACATTAAAAACAGGTCTGATCTGATGCAACTGGCAGAGTCATTCATGCGGAACATTCCAGGGTGGGATCCTGATTTGGAAATGGTAAAAGATTCAGTTTCACTTTCCTGTTAATGTCATCTGATCAGCAGGAGTACGGTGCCTTGCCTTTTCTCTCTGTTTGCGTCTCTCCCTCTGTTTCTCCCTCTTATCTCTGCCCTCGCTCTCCGTTATCTTCTCTGATTCAACAGGAAAGGCTGCCTTTTCTTGTGCTTTCAGTCATTTAGTGGCCGGCACCATCCCGATCAGGCGTGTCTCCAGTCTCCGCCTGGCTACCCCAAGGGACCCGCCCTCTGCTCTTATCTCTGCCATAAATCCCTCTTAAGTCCCCTAATCACAGATTAATGGGACTGTAGATAGGGAGTGCCCTATTGTGCTCGGCCGTCCTTATCACAGACCCGTATTCCATATCGCTGCCATTGCTCAGCTGGACATCGGATATGGGGTATGATGATATGTCTCGGGCACCTCTCAATCTGCAACCTTTAGCATCTTTATGTGGGAAATTAAATGTTACCATGCAATCCTAGGTAGAATGTTTGTTCTATGGCGAGAATTGAACTAAATCATCCTGCATTGTGGAAGGTGCTTGGCTCCTTTCCTCCTCCTCACACGCCAAGATAGGAGCCATGGAAAAGAGCTGTGAGAGACGGAAACACATTCACTTCAAGTTAGGGAAATCGCTGGACTTGGACTTATTACTTCAGCTAGGTGATTGTTTTTGTCTCCTTTTTGGCCCGCCTTTCCGCTTCTCTCCATCTTTATGATGAGAGTCATTAGTAATACAAATGCAGTGAACTTCATGTTACCTGAGGGGGTACGTGAGCTTTTAATTGCAAAGGGCATATGTGCTGTGTTTAAGGAATGACCCTGGCTGTGATAGAGCTGACCCTGTCTGGCTTTTTCTTATCCTGAGGCTGCTCGGAGTCTAGGTAGTAGGTCCAGGGTCGTCCTCCATGATTTCAGTCAGTGTAGGTAGATCGATTCCTGGCTCTCAGAGACATAAAGCAAACAAGATTTCATTGTATTCTTCTTGTAGTTGACATCTTTACTAACTGAGAGTTATTATGTAATTATACACAATTAATAGTGCAGCTCTTGTCATATCAATAGGGTTGTTAAGTTAGTTTCTAAAAAGGTTTTAACTTATATAGTGTTTGCCCCTTTCTTAAAGGGATAGAGGCTATGTGTGTAGTATTTTAGAAGAGGATTTACTCATCCATTCATTATCATATGTATTAATCCATTATGAGAGAGAATACAGCAGCAGAGTGCTGTTCCACATAGAGATGCAGAGCAATAGTAGTAGTAATGGTATTGATGTTAATATTAATAAAAATAATTCTAATAGCAATATAGTAATGCTAATAATAAGAGAGAGAGAGAAGGAGCGTGAGCATGGACAGAAGTGAAGATGTGAAACAAAACCTTTGCTTTGATCATGAGGCCTAATGTAACTCTGTATACTGTATATATCAGGTTCATCAGTGAAGTGGCTACACTGCAGCCTGGTGTCTTTGTTAACAGTGACAAACGGCTGACACGTGTCTCATATGAACAGGACCAGCACGGGCTGAATGCGCAGTATCCACATTATATGCGTGTCTCCTGTGTTCTCACTGCGCTACGTTTTTTATAAAGTATGATAACATGGTCGTGGGTTACATCCATCGCCCACGTCCAGGCACTGTCTCACGTCCAGGCACTGTCTCACTCCATCTTCTTCTCCTTGCAGTTCTTGTGCATTAGTCCAGTGTTCTTGCCTGTGGCTGCTATGACAAACAGTGCAAAGTTGTCTGTCTGTGAAATGTTCTAAAACTGTTGTAAATTATTATTAAAGACTAGACTACTAGATATAAATTGTCCTTTCAATTAATACAAAAACCATGACTGTTGGCCAATATTTAGTATGATCAAATCAGATTGACTTCCTGCATCCCTGGTGGATATTTTATCCCAAAGTCCAGTGCAGCATGAGTGCCCTTCTCACTAGGTCACACATATTTGCACAATAGGTAGCATTCTGTCTCTTATGATCTATATTTTTTTGATCAGATTGAGGAAGTAGGCTTATCTTGTGAAATATAGATTCACTCATGTTGCAGAATGAAAATCCAGTTTAGCCCCAAGACACAGATGAATCGAAATATGAAGCTTGTAGCCAAAATGTTAATGTACAATCTATGCCAAGTGATCTAATGGACAGCTGAATGACCTTGGATTCTTGAGAACCATTCAAATTTCATGATCATGCCCTGTCTATCTACAATTGGAAGGGGGGGGGGAAGAGCCCAGATACCAGAATGGGCAAATACCCCGGAGTTCTTCATGAATCCTGGGATGCATACAGCCACTGTGTGAGTATGGGTTAGTGTCTGGGTCTGGACCCTTGTGGTGGCTGTATGGATGGGTCTGAGGCTGCACAATTCAGTGTGCTTGCTGTTGGGCTCTCGTGGTTTGTTGTTCATTACTGAGATTGCTTTTAGCAGTCAGAGAAAAGTCGGAGAATTGTAGTTTTTTTTAATTACCTCCACAACAAGCAAAGACTCCCTCAAGCATAGTTGAACTTTGTGTGTGTGTGTGTGTGTGTGTGAGTAAATGAGAGAAAAGAAACGCAACACTCCAGCAAGTGAGAGGGTTAAGGGAGACGGAGAATCTTGCCTCAGGCACCAATCGATCAGATCCATGCAGTAGTAGTCCCAGCTTCCCTTTGGTGAGGCTGTGTATTGCATTAGCTCATCTCACATTTTATGTCTGCGAGCGAAGAAGGGGAGGGAGGGGGGGGTAGAAAATAGGAGAGAGGGCAGTTGAAAACAGCAGAGGAGAAGGAAGGGCAGCGCTTTGAAATAAAGGGAGGGTTAGACGGGTGAAAGCGCACTGAGAAACAGACGCTGAACAGCTTGGTTCAGTAGGGAAGTGTGCACTTGTCTCCTCTCTTGTTTCCGTCTCAGACTTGTTCGGTGCAGGCTGTAGGGAAGGAGTCAAGTTAGCAAGCACCTGTGAGGGGGGTATGGGAGTGTTTGTGCCATGACAGAATAATCCTTTATGCCCCCTGTGTCTTTTTCGCCTCGTGAGGGTTAATGGAGCGGAAGTAACTTGGGTCACTCAAAGTGACGGAGGGAATCAGCACGGCAAAGCATGCACACACACACACACACACACACACACACACACACACCAAATTCAATCAGGGACAAGGAAAGCATAATAGCATTGTGTAACCGATACCTGCTTGCGCCGACTCACTGGCCAAAACACACACACTCCCTTTCAGGAAACACACATTAGAGTTCTATATGAACCGCTGAATATTTATTTAACAGCTTATTCTTACCAGCCAACAGGCCACTGTAACCTGCTGTGTGCTGTATTCTCAGTCTGCATCTTAATCATGAAGATTCGGTGTAATCATCTACAGTAAACAGCCGCTGATCAAACACAGCACGGCCTGCTGCACAGCCCTCCTCACAGCGGGCCACATCTAAATAGTTAATGGTTCCCCCATAAAACCCCAAACTTCAGACCATTTCAAATTAGAGAGGAGCTATCTAAAACAGGAAGGGAATGTGCAGAGCAGATAGCGGCGGAGCTCTTCAAAGTTCTCTTTAATAAAACATATTAGCCTGCCTTAGCTGGTGAAGGGCGGCGGTGGTGCAGTTGCTGTGGTGTTAATGGGCCTGTGTATGGTAGCATAGCAAGGCGTATTCGCTCAGCTCTATGCTCCAGTATGCTGCCCGACCAAAGGGCTGTGCCTCGTTAGCATACGGTCTGTAGATTCAGAAGCTTCTGACGGGAGCAGGTTACAAATGGGGGTTAATTAGCCCAGTCGTGGTTCAGACAGCACCAATAGCCAGGAAGAACAGATATGTATTTTTTATTAACTGTATTCAGTGTCAAATAGCAGACTGCTTCATTCTTGCTAAAGGCTTTATTCTGCCTGTCTCTCAGAAATGCTTTCATCTCCACAGATGTTTTTCAGACCAACAGAGTATCAATAGAAGGACATACAGGACCAAACTGCTTTCTGTGTGAGACTTATTACTCTTATTTGCTTGTGTTGCCCCTAAATAATTAATAATTACATTATTGTCTTTAGTCTAATTGTGCCAAAGAGAGTAGTTGTCATTGGCAAAGAAAAGTTGTCATTTGAAAAGAGTGGTCTGTGGCATAAAATCTTATGCAATACAACTGTAATATTCCACCATCTTAAACACAGGATCTCATTTAATTATTTTCAACAAAGGGGTCTATCTGAAAATAAATGCTTGTGTGAAGATATAACCAGTAGCCATGCCTGTTGCTCATTGGCTGTTATGGTAATAAAACAAAACCAAATCTACCATCATTGCAGCCTTATACAACCACTGCAATTTGTGACCAATAATTTTAGAAAAAAACGTGTGTCTTATTTATGAAACTCTGTCCCATAGGAGGAGTCTACACCAAGTCTCAAGGGAAAACCCGGTCTTTGTTTAAGATTCATGAAAGACCAACAGGTGCAGGAAATGCTTGACCAGAGGCACCACTGTGATGGGAAAAAGGTCGAAAACTCTGCCCCGTCAGAAACATTTAGGAATGACTCGAAAAGACTCGTGATCATGATGTCCTTCATTGGGGCACTGGATTAATTATATTTCATTGACCAAGCTACACATTTGCATTGAAGTGATTAATCTTTCAACAGACCTGTCACTGATTATGCTGACTTTACCTAAAATACGTGGCGAGCAGAAGATGCCTTCTCAGCACCACATTTCTAGGGTAACAGGGGATGGGCAAAGGGCAGTGTGGCAAGTTCACGGCATGCTGGGTAAATTAATTGCAGGCCTGTGCCTCCAATTAGGCCCAACTCTCTTTAATTGGTGCTGAATGGGCTCCAAAGGCCCTATGCTGGGAGATATAGCGAGGGAGGAAAAAACTCTTTGTTTCTCGCCCACACACACACACACACATACAAGGTAGGCACACAATGCATTCACAACCACCAAGTCCCACCCTTCAGGAATTAACAGGAAGCTAATTTGCATGGAAAGCAGGTTTGATAGCCACAGCTGACTGGTCGGAGAGAGCAATATTAATGGCCTGAGATAGCACTGGGGCGTTAACCCCCTTGGTGCTTCTGTTGGCTGCTCTATCTTTTTTCAATAGTGTAATCTCTGCTTCTGCTCCTTCTTTGTTGCTAAGCTATGAGCTTTTATCTCTTCATTTCCTTTTACTTTAAAGGTGTGTCATATTCTTGCTTACTGATGTTTTCTTTTTCTTTTTTGCTCTTTGATCTGAGAAATGACTGGAGTCACTAGGTGGAGCAGCGCTAAAGGAGCTGTTGCTGTAATTAAAGGGTGACTTTGCTCACAGATTGCATCAGCTTAGCGGTTATTGTACCTTAAAGAATACATTCCACTATAAATTATATATTCTGTGTATCATTGTGTAATACACATCAGTATATTTTGTGGAGGAGTGAAATCACGTACTTGTGGAGCATCAATATCTATTGTAGGTTATTCATCCTAGCATGCTGATCAGAAAGCACAAAAAGGCAAAGTAGGTTCACATTCATATTCATATAGATGTAACATACAGAATTACAGAATTTAATGGAATACGAACCCTGTTTGGTACTGCGATTTCTGCTTGGTATTTGAAAGATGCCTACTGTCAGTTGCTAATGACATATAACGAGTAAGTAAGTAGTCCCTGACTAAACAGGCCTGTCGGCCCTGTGTACCATATTTTATTATAACAGAGTTAAATACGGACTTTAGAATCCAAAGGGTATAAATCCTTGCAGATTTAAACCATCATTTTTGCAATTTCTTCTCAGGATCCCGTCTGCGCCAAGAGGACACCCCACCCCGGATTGTGGAGCACCCATCTGACCTGATTGTTTCCAAAGGGGAGCCCGCCACTCTCAACTGTAAAGCAGAGGGGCGGCCAACCCCGACAGTGGAGTGGTACAAGGATGGAGAGCGGGTGGAAACAGACAGGGACAATCCCCGTTCTCAGCGCATGCTGCTGCCCAGTGGCTCCCTCTTCTTTCTACGCATCGTTCATGGACGACGGAGCAAGCCGGACGAAGGTTCCTATGTCTGTGTTGCCCGCAACTACCTGGGAGAGGCAGTGAGCCACAACGCCTCGCTGGAAGTAGCCAGTAAGTGCAGCATGTCTTCCTATTTCTTTTTCACCTCTAGTGTGGGCGTGAATGGAAGAGTTTGGGTTTAGAAACAGCTGAATAGCAGGCTCCAGTTTCCTCCACTATTTCTGTGCTCAATGTGTTCATTGAGTTGTATAATCTCTTAGGAGATGGGCAGGATGTGTTTGGCCCAGCGGCCTCCGTAGGCCTGCAGAACCTTGGGGGAGAAGTGGCCTGATCATTCCAGGGTGAGTGCTTCTCTAAAGGGCCCTTGGTAGGTGGTCAGGAGCTACAAAGGGAACAAAGCCCTTTCTGTTTTGGCCCTGCTTCTGCTTTTTGTCACAGAGATAGATATGAGGCTTTATATCAAAAAGAATACAATCATTACATCTGGGTTTAGTCATCTTTTAATGAAGAGCTTTTCCACTCATTTCGTTGAAGTATCAGCGATTCCCTTTATTGTCTGCTACGCTCTTGCAACGACAGGCTAGCTTTGATGTAAAGTGGATTTAGGTATCTCTAGGGTCAACAAGCTGGCCTGGCGACATTAGCAAGGAGTATATTTGGTCAGTGGGTATGCAATGTAGGAAGAGATAATAATCTTTCTAAACCATTTAGTCTTTTTGTGAGTGGTGACTTGTGTTGACAAATTTGTTCCCATGATTATTTAAAGGCTGCTTTCGTTGGTGAGGTCAGCTCTTCAGATACATTATCTCTTTGCTCTCTTGACTGGTTGAGAGTGAAGGCTGAGGCGAAGGGCTCAGATATCAACCACTCTTCTAGCATGCTCAGAGGCTGTCACCAACCCGCTCACTGTAATCTAATCAAGATGGGGAAAGAAAGAATTTGTGTGTGTATGTGTGTACGTGTAAATAGGGAGTTTGGGGGGGTTGCGGCGTTGGGCATTGGCTCTCATATTTTTGAGGGTACTGGTCTTGGGTATGAGGTGTCGGTCAGATAGAGTAGGACTGCTTTCTGTGTATTTTCGAATTTAAGCTGTACAGAGATGCAATAAACGGCCCTGCTCTTAATGCTGTTTTTGATGTTTTCCATCCTCAGTGTGTCGCTCATACACTGGGCTTTTATAATGCATCCATGAGCTCTGCTGCTAAATCAAGAGCAGAAGTCTCCCTTCAGATGATCAGAGAGGAGCTGCAGTGCAGCGTTGGTCCAGTTGGTGTTTTGTCCTCATATCCTGCAATGTCTAACACCAGCCAAGCTAATTAGCCAAACTACTTTAGAGGCCAATTAATTACATGAAATATAAATACAGGAAAAACATTTTTCCCTACTAGTAGATGATATACAGTGTTTATTTCAGAGGTGGGCTTTTCAAGTAGAAAAACAAGACACTTGGCTCACCAGGACCAGAGTACAGAGCACCATTGGCTCAGTCTCAAGTTTGGGCTGCTTATTCTGTATAAGGTTCAAATAGACCCATAATGACAAGCCACTGTGCTCCAGTCCTCTCTCTCCTCGCTTAGTTGGTGTCTCTCAATGCCCTCTCTGCAGCTCATGCTTAACTACATATAATTATGTTGTTGGAGCAACTGGGATGGAACCCTGCCGAAGAAAGAAAGGCTGTAGAAAAAGAAAAGGCCAAAAAACACTGAAATGTCTTTACAAGGCTTCATTTAAACTCCAGAGTGAAGAAACTACAAGCCATGAATCTGTCTCATGAGGGTGTATCAGAAAGATTTAGAGCATTTTGGATTCCATGTTGTCATTAAAGCTGCTTGTCATACCCTAACTGTTGTTAGGGTTGAACATTGTAGATCGGGTGTTTCACTCAGACTCAGTGTAAGTTAAGGAAACAAGCAGTCTCTTTATTTCCAATGAAACTCCAAAGAAGGAAGTCATGTTTTAATTGTGTTTACTTTGCCTAGCTACTTTGCCTCTAATGTTTTCACTTTAAAAGCTAAAAACACAACTTTTTGGAGATGTTATTCTAAGAGCATGGCATTTACAGTTTCCCTTACTCACCAGCAATTGTTAACATAATCCAAGTTTCAACAAGTCCTGTTTTGTCAGGCAAGGAGAGCTAACCCAGTTGTTTGGTTTATCATTAACCACATGTACAGTACAGCCCACAATCGCTCTCTCAGCCTCTTACCCCAAAGCCTGAACTAATGCATTTACCATGAAACCTGTTTTCCTTGTATTCGAACAAGCTTAACGTAGGATTCTTTTCCTATTATGTTATTGTTTGCTTTGTATTATAGATATCAACGTTAAATAATGAACTTCCTTTGTGCTCAACAACTGCCAGTTGATAAAGAACTGAAGTAAGGTCAGACTGAAGTTTGTCCTACATTGTTACGTAAAAATACTTGAAACATTGTGTATCATGTTTCTATAACCTTTGCATCTTTAGACCAATAGCAAATTTTCACTCTGCTCTCTTTCACTCTTTAGCAATTACCGACACAGGCGAATGTAATAGTGTGCATTATACTGTATACTATATTATGTCACAGTAATTTCCTTTACCCAGTACACTTGTGAGGCCCTGAGAGGCTCGGCTCTATGAATAGCCTGTTTCCCTTTTCCTGCATGCGGAGATAGTAAAGTGAGGTAATGGACGGCACACTGCTCCGCTTGAGCAGGCGATAACCTCAGGGCCTGCTGTCTAGTGGCCTGGCTGACTGCACAGTGCTGACCGCACAGGGCTGGCTGTAGGCCTTATATCCACACACAAGCTCCTCTCTCCAGAGGCAGGGTTTACTTTTAACAGCCACTAACAACGAAAGCGAAGGGATGTTTACTTGAATTTGGCCCATTGCATATAACTCTATTCAGCCAAGTTTATCTGAAATCTCATTGATGTTGATGCTTCTGTGAAATCTCTGTCACCATGTGCAGCCAGCTGGATTTGTTGACTAGTGGGGGAAGGTCAGGGCTTCAGACGTGTTTAAGGAGGCAGAGTTCATCCTGACGGATTTGGGGCCATGCCTAAGGGTCATCTGCAGAGCGGGGGACAGTTGGCTGGCATGCGCCAGTCATCTCCAACTGACCCGAGGACTTGCCTCCTGGTACATCTGTCGGGTCTCAAAGACTCGGGGTCTTTATGTTGTCCCCTTCCCAAACTAAACCCCTCAGCTTGACGCATAACATCTGAGTCTACTCTATCTCACATCTCTTTCTTCCCTGCC
This sequence comes from Gadopsis marmoratus, assembly GCA_036023855.1. Lineage (NCBI taxonomy): Eukaryota > Metazoa > Chordata > Actinopteri > Centrarchiformes > Percichthyidae > Gadopsis > Gadopsis marmoratus. The sequence goes on from JAVQJF010020721.1 coordinate 28,838, forward strand.
CTCACCCATCTTTCCAATTTAGTCCTCATTATTTCTCCACCACTACCCATTGAAACAGAACAAGCCCTATGACTGAAACAGCTTCTTTCACTACCTGGTGGCGCAGTAATAATTTTATTTTAATTTCACTGACTTGCTCACATTTCTCCCTCTGTTCTCCCTCTGTTTTTGTTGATTTGGGGTATCGTGACTCATTTTAACCTCTGTTTTCTGCTGCGCGAATATTAAGGAGTTCCAAACATAAAATGCGTCTGAGGTGAAGAGAAAGATAAAGGTGAGTGAGGTGGAGAAAAAGAAACAGCCGACAAATGAGAGAGCAAGAGCAGAATGAGGAAAAATTCAGGACAGCTAACCCCAGCAGAAGCAGCAGTGAGTGTGTTGGCAAGCTGCCAGGGGACTGGAGGCAGAGTGTGTTACAGCTCTGTGGCAGTTATTTGTCTCAGGGAGGTTCAGAGCAAATTGGTGCAAATGGCACAGCCAGGGTCTGCTTCATGAGTCAACATGCAGCTGAGGCGTGGGGCTCCACACCACAGACTCTCCTTGGCCTCCACTCCAATCTGTTTTATGTTTGAATGCAGACTCTTTCCACAATCATAAAGCTCAGTGGTGTGTGTGTGTGTGTGTGTGTGTGTGTGTGTGTGTGTGTGAGTGAGACTGTCGAAGCTGAACTCTGTTTCATACCAGTGTAAAAAGCTTTGCATGCATGCTGTTTATTCAAGTGCATGCTTATTAATTTATAACTTATATTTTAACTTAAGTTTATCTTCTTCTGAATAGCTTCTGCATGTGTGCTGTTGTTCAAGGCTATTTCAGTTCTGCAGAGTAAGAGAAAGTAGCATTAATGGATTGGTGTATATATGAATGAAGCTTTCGATAGAACAAGATTGGGTGAGGCGAGACTTCCTGTGTTTGGGGAGTGTGTGTATGTGTGTGTGTATGTGTTTGATTCCATCAGTCTGTCACCATGTCTACAGTGGTCTAGTGAACAATGTCTAGCAGAGTGTTGTATGAAGTAGTCTGTACATGAGCTAAAGGTGCAGGTGTACAGATATGGGTAAAGGAGCCTGCCCAAAGTCCCATCAATCACTCCATGCTCCAACCGTCTCTGACAGCATTCTGGGCCAGGGAAGACATGGCCTCCAAAGGTACAGCAGAATCCCCTTCATCCCTCCTTCTGTCTTTTTTCTTCCTACAGAAACCTGAAGAGGAAGACAACAGTGGGCACAGTTTGCAATTTTAAGGCAAAGAAAATCCAAATGAACACAGCGAGAAATAATTTAATACAATTCCCTGTGATTCCCACTCTGTATCTTTATTTTCAGATTGTCGGGGGTGAATTTTAGGAGGAAATTGCACCATAAAACAATAAATACAGGACCTTGGTGAATGAGGAGCTTTTTAATGGCGGCTTCATCCCTTTAGTGTGATAGATATTTGCCTGTTTGATTTCTCTCTCTGTAACAGTAGAGATTGAAATGCATTAGATGTGCTAAACACAGCTGTTGCACACTGACATCCTCTTGTTTTTGCCTTTCTGATCTCCTCTCAGTGTGCATATACGGAATGTCTTGTCTCCATTATCAAGGAAGGGAATGCTGACTTATGGTCCACTTTACCCACTTTTCACTGTTTCTGTGGAGGTTTTTGCAGTCCATCCATTTGCGCATGATGACATTGCCCAGATATCTCGTCATGTCTTTGAAAAGTAGAGCTACTGCACAGCCTTCTCTCAGGGTTTCTCTAAACTCTTGTACGTCAAAGCTTTTCTTCTTATGGTCGCCATGACTGACTGCTTATTCGCCTCTATGTAATCCTTGCCTCTGGCTATAGAGAACAGGATCATGGGTAGGATGGGTGCAGGGTCCCAGGATAGTCAAGTATGATATCAACATTATGAAGTGCCAGTCTAGGGCAGATAAGATACGGTATGTGAGCTCTTGAGTCCAGTGGTCCTGTACTACCACTCAGGAAGACCACTGATAGCAGAGTACCTTCACTTCCTCTCCTCTTAAAAACCATCTGTGTAGTTTGTGTGCGTGCATGTCTCAGGGTGCAGTAAGTGTATGTTTTTACGTGCATCTTTTATCAACATGTTTCCATATTTGTTTGAGGTGTGTCTTTGGCTCTGCTCCACATGCGACAAATGCTATTGGTGGTAAGATGTGTGTCAGTGCTTGTGAGAACCAGATGAATGTATGCTGCTGACTCTAATGTCCACTTCTTCTGCAGAGACCTGGGTATTACTCTTGTTGTGAGGTGTAATCTCCTCCTGGCCTGTGGTCAGAGCGGCTTGTGCGTATGCGTGCCTGTGAGGTTTGCGCGTGCGTACGTTCTTGCATTCTGGTGTCTGGTCATATGACGAGGTGTTCTGCTCTGTGGACATGCTCTGGTTATTAAACCTGGGTTAAGCCCTCGCTTGAAACCTTCTATCATGCTCCTCGATCCGAGACGATGGAGTTAGGGAGGATTAAGGGGTTTGGAGACTGGAACTTTAAGGGATTTTCAACCAACATTTTGGCAAAGTTAGAAAAATGTGCTCAAGGGGCACTCTCAGTCCACATAAGTTGAGCCTGCATGGACCTTGTGATGGCCTGTTTTTTTCCTCCTTCACTGTTTACTCCCAGGAGACACACCACCAATTCCTCACCTATTGATAATTCTTCCAGTGTCCTCCAGCTGTCAGCACAGTGCGGACATTTAGCTGTGAACCTTTGGTTAAAATACAGCAAGGGTACAAAACAGGACAGTGAAATGTCAGGCACATACTTGACAAGTTTGCTCCAAAATGCATGAGTTTCAGTAGCCATAGGAAGAAAATGGACTGATAACACTGGAAACAGTGTCTGTGCCACACATGTGCTGTATCAGCCTTTATCGGATATATCTTCCCTTTACAACATCCAATATCCTTTTGTCCTCTCCTCTGTTTTTCTGTTTCTCCCTCTATCTTTTCCCCACTGTGTTGCTTTCCTCCACTATGTCTCCAGTGAATTGACATACAGAAAAAGACTGAGGTAAGTGAGACAGGGTTTATTACCAAGGCCCTTGTGAAGGAGAAGGGGTGTGGGGGGAGGTATCTGAAATATTATCAGGGTTGTAGCATGTTGCTGAGCCTGGAGCAAGAAAGGCAGAAAGAGCTGGTGAGCTAAGCAGTAGACCCAAACACTGATAATGATCTTGTACTATCTGACTACAAATGAAATGCAGGCTACTTGGTGCTGACTGTGGATAGTCACAGCCATGCCATCACTCAATGACAATTGCAAACAGGGGGTACATGATGGCATTCAGTTGTCATCTAATTGTCCTTGGTTGCTGTGGTAGCTAATCTGATCATTAAAGCAACAACTAGGAGAAAATGAGTTTCTCCTTGTCGTGTCACCGACAAGAGTATTGTCCAAAAATAGGACCGGTATTAGTGAGAGTTGTGCCTCATCATCATGGTGTTGTTCTTATGCAACCTTTGTTATCCTGACCCTTCTGTAATGCTAGTAGATCATATCTAAGCCCCAGATATTCAGCATACAAGGTCTTGCGTTACAAATGAAGGGATTGACTCCATTACCACAGTAATGAGGCACTTATGACAAATGACATAAAAATATATTAACAGCAAAAGCAACAAACTAACACAGATCATATCTCTCATTTTATTAACTTAAATGAATGTTGTTTATGCACCTCAGGCTTAACTGCATGTTAGGTCAGGTGAACATATTTATCTTCAATGGAGTGTATGTAAACATATATATATACAATAGTTTAATTAGGACCATAAGGTGAATGGCAGCTTGGCTTAGCGATGAATAGAACAGATACACTCTCACCTCTTCTTTGTGCCTGCGTGACCTTTCTAAACAGGGTGTGGCAAGGACACAAAAGGATCTTCATGTAACCATATACTGCAAAGAGTTGGATAAAAGACAGACAGGGGGACGTCGTGTGTAAAAGGAGAGAAGTAGAGAGGATCCATTCAAAATTCAAACACTAGTCAGTTGCTGTGGGTAAGTTTGAAATAGCTGACATCTGACTCAGTGAGGCCCGGTATTGTATGACCATAGTGCTGCTGTTAGCTCGGGGGTGACATTTCTATTCTCCCTTCCAGAGCCACCCCCCCTCCCGCTCTCTTTTTTGCACTTGTATCAGATTCTAATCTGTCAGTGGTGCCTCAGCTCCATTTAGCCGATTGGCTCCCATCTGATAGATGGGATAGAAAGCCCTTCAGTGACCGGGCGGGATGTAGCTAGTTTTTTTCCCAGAGTTCTTCCCTTCCCTAAAAATAGCTTGGGATTTGAAACTCACCTATGCTAGCTTTCAACACATATTTAACCATTATCCCTTTCTTGTACTTCTAGTGCAGTGTTACCTGTTAATTGGCACTGTACAAGTCCCCCACTGCCTGACAATGTGACCACTAGTACCATGTTTGGATCTCAGAACCTGTTTTGCTTTCTCTGTGAGCATCAAGACCATAATTATGGTGTGGTAGCAGATGATCTCGGGACCTGGCGTTTGCATCCAGTCTCGTTTTTCCCTGCCAATGGGATTAGTGGAGAGTGCCGACTCTGCAGGTGGAGCCGTAAGTTAATTTGCCCCACTGTTTGGAGCTATAATAGCTTATTGATTGCCTGACAGAGATGCGAGATGCAGCATGGAAGGGCACACAGAGGGTAGAGAATAAGTTAATCATCGCTCAGTGTGTTGCCAGGATTTAATCACATTACCCAAGGTTCACCACTGCCATGTAAATTCGCTTTCAACCTCAGTGGAGTTGGAGTGACTGCTCTAAGACAGAGGAGACCCTCCTGATTTTCCGAAACCTTTTGTCAGCTGCGGTCTGGTGCCTGCAGGCTGGTCCCTGCAGGCTTGGTACTCCCTGGGCGGCACCCGCCTCAATCCTGTGGGATGCAGGCTCCCTGCCCAGGGGCCCAGCTTAATTCATGCTAAGCCGTTGGGTTAATTTTAGCTATGCTACCCAGTGGTGACCTCCATCTGCTATAGCGCTGCTCAGGTTGTCTGAAAAACATCAGCCTGGCCTCCATGATTCAGACCATAACTCCTACACAGCGAGTTGGTCCCTCGCTCATTTCTTCCACTATTCTTTCCCAGGCTAAAGTGCTCCTGTGCAGTGTGTGCATGTGTGGTACAGTATGACCAGGAAGGTGTGTGTGTTCGCACTACGGCTGATTACCTGGAAACTGCACATTCTGCTTTTATTTGGACTGGTCCAGCTGCCAGCAGAGATTGAAGTACTGCCCCCCTATTTTAACAGCTGCCATTAACACTGTGCTCGACATCAGTACATGGTCTGTAGCAGAGCTGAGTAACTCTGTTTTAACCCCAGAGTCCCCTGCCAGGATTGATTGTGCTATCACTTAGGACAAAACCTGCTGCCTTCAGTGCTTATTCTCAAGGTTCTGTGAGCGTATCACGTTGGCTTGTGTTTACACAGAAAGCAGCAAACCTGGGTTTAGCTGTGGTTGGAGTTTGCCCATGCTTCAGCCTGGCTTCTATCAATCTGCCTGCACCCAAACACTCAGCTAACCAAAAGCAAAACAATGGCACAGAGAGGAGAGAGGCGAAGGAGTGCGATAATGTAAACACAGAGACAGAGAAGTGTTGACCTTGCACCCCATCACACACCCACACACACACACACCGTCACTTACCTGATGGCCAAATTCCAATCTGGCAACAACAGGAGCATATCTGGCAAAACTGTCCACCTTAACCCAAATCTAAACCTCATCAGGTCTCATCACCAGCAGGACTCCAGGTACAGTATTTAGGTTACTCTCAGAACTCATCAGAAAACCCTTGATGTGATTTTAAAACAAATTGCGCAGAATCCGGTACTTTGAGATCAAACACGCAGAAGGAGAGATGGGAAGGAACAACAAAGACGGGGATAAATTGTCGAAGAGAAAATAGCGGACAAGCTGCCATTAAACATGGGATGAGAGAGTAGATGGAGGTGGCTCCAGTTGGACGGAGAGTCTGCCTTGGCTCACGAGGGGAAGATAAGGGGACAGGTGGCGTTCTGTTCTCTCAAAGATCTCCGACAGCTGGCAACTCTCTTGCTATGAGCGTGCTGCCATAGAATGCATGTGTGCGTGTCCCTGAAAGTGTGATATGCATGTTTGTGTGACATTTGTTTGTGAGTGCGTTTGTGTTTAGAGCTACATGTGCCTGCACTTGGTGGTTGTTTGAGCACTTGCCAGCTGAGATATCTCCCTAAAGTCAGTCTGAACCCTCATATCTAGGCTTTTTTTTTCTTTTTTTTTTTTAGATTCCTTGTTCTTTTTTTCTTCTCCCTGGCAGGCCCGTGGCATCGAGCCATTTTATACCCGCCTGTTTACTAGAATATTTTTCTTCCTCTGTGTTAGGGCTTCACTGTGTAGCAATAATGTGTGATAGCCTAGCAGGTTGATTCCTGTTCTGACCCAGCTCGGACTTAAGGAGTGGTCTGTTCATGTTACTGTACATTTCCTATAGTCTAGTCTAAAAAATTCTACGTATTCATTTGTGTTAAGTTTGCTTTTGTCATAAACTTGATTTCATGACCAATGAACACTTCTCCATGCAAAGCTGATGCCGGGATAACAAATGAGCCAAAACAGAAGGGATTTAAAATTCCTCTGTGTTGGCCTGGCAGTATGTAGTGTTCATGTACTCTGGTTAGTTCAGAGCACTTTACTGTGTTGGCTTTGGGCTCGTTCCACATACAGCTCTGTGTTTGATCGGGCGGTGTAGTGGTAGCCACTGAGAAGCACTTGTGTCATCTCAGTGGCAGACTGCTTTTGTTTGCAGAATAAAAAAAGAGATGGTACTAAATGGGCCAAAGGCGGTTATTTGCTGTTGGCAAACAGACACTGTCCTCAGTGGTGAAACACTCAGTTGCCACTGTGGCCTGACAGCTGGCTTTCATCCCTTGCCGCTGCAGAGTTTGTTCATAATGCAAGTTGCTCTTAAATGTAATTCATGCTCTTAACCTCTTCCCAGCCATCGCGCTCTAGTGGAGGCTCAGAATAAAGATTCCCCTTCAACACTGCTTTTGGTCAACAGAATGGGAATCCATTTCCTAGACCATTATTGATTGATGTCAACAGCTCTCTGTTTTTTTTTCCTCTGTGTTTTGCCAATGGTTTCTTTGAAGTCGCTGTGATTCCTTTCAGCTTCCCACCTTCAATGGAACAGTTGGCCTGCACCTGATCCATTGATGTTTCACGCCCCAGAGGTCACCTTGACTAGGATGCCCTCTTTGTGGTGGGGAACTTTTCATATGCAAAAATTTGTGGCAGTGTTTTAAGATGAAAGAACGGTGTTCACCAGCACCATCTGTATCCACTTTGCACCTTTCTCTCTATATATTATTCCCCACCTGTCTTGATTAGAAGCTACAGCCTCCACATGTGAATCACGGCGATGGGAGTGTATTCCTGATCTAATCAGCTGTTAAAGTAGTCACATAATGACATTGAATATCCCTTCAAGATCATAATTACACTTTCCTTCAGCCCACACATATTTCATCATTTAAGCACATTGATTCCTGTTAGCTTATTCTCTCTGAAATGTGCATCTCATCAGTTAATCATTTAGACTGAAACGCTTTGTAATTAACAAATGTTGAGGCAATTCTGCAGATCCATAAATTTGAATTGCTTGCCCCACCCCCCCACCCACCACCTGTTAATGGAAATTGTGTATAAAAAGGAAAGTTTATTTCTGTAGTAAAATAACAGTTATGATCATTTCTCACGCAAAAGTTTGCACTGAGATGAATTATTTAGTGTCTCTTCCTGTACTTGAGGCATAATGTTCAGTATCTGTCCTTCCTAAGAGTGGCAAAGTTATTTTCTGTAAAATAGCAGCAATGATAAGTCTCTCAGCAATGACTGTGGCCAAGCAATGCTGCAAGAACAAATCCTTTGCAATGACTAGATTACACACTACTTGGTCTCTTTTTAGATTCACTTTGCTACAAAAAGATTTTCTGCTGCAGTGCTTTCAAGCTTGAATTGTATCAGAAAATGTGGTTTCCTTTCATCCCGCACAAGATTCAAACTATTTCCCCTCAGGCAAAGCCACAGAAAGGCAACTTTGTCCTCCAGACACACAGATATTATTATAGTTGGCCTCATATAACTATAAATATATTCATTTTGAACATCAATTGTTATTCATCCTGACCATAAAGTGGTAAAGAGTCTTATAACATTCACTTTTGCATGTGCTGTAGGATGCAAGGGAAATGTCAGCATTCACTTTCTTACATTTAAACCTGTCCACACAAGTATTACAACAGTGTGTGTCACAATGTGGATGTCGGTCAGATGGCAGTAATTCTGGCTGCCTATCACAAATTACTGTAACCTTGGAGAGCATGTAAATGTTTATGTTTATGTGTTAATTTAATTCTTAAGTTTCACAGGTCAGATTGTTGTGTTCCAACTTAAAAACAGTGAGTTTATACCACAAAACGAGTACACGAGAGGGTGTCAGCATATTCCCAAGAGAGGTGAAAAATCAGAGGGGCTGGTCAGAGGTAGAGAAAAACTAGGCCATGTTCTCCTCAGACAGCTTTGTTGTCTCATGTTGTCTGCAAACTGTCACAGGAGAGGAGATCAAGGTGACCATTTTGCCCATCCAAACAACCCTGGAACATGTGTCTATTGGCCAGTCATTCCTGCGGGCAGGCCGAGCAGAGCATAAACCCTTAAAGCAGGTTTTAAACAAACAGTTTGGCTCGGAGGCTGTGTGTGGCTGCACTGTTCAAACGCCCCTGACAGAGCAGTGTGTGAGCAGCGCCGTGTCCCTGTCTGATTTATCTCTGCAAGGTGAGATAAAACTATCCCATAGCCCGTCCGTTAATCCTCTCAGCCACAGATGGAGAATGAGCATCTATCCGGCTTGTAGACAAAAGGATTGCTGGTTGCAAATGGTCGACTGGACATTATATACACACCTGTGTTACCTTGGCTTTTCTGAGGAATTTAGTGAAGAAATTGTAATATGGCTTCCCATTGGTCATTGGGTTTTGGGAATATCTTTAAGGAGACAGGGAATGTCTCCTTAAAGAAAGTCAAGGATTATCAAGCCATTTTTCAAATGTGTTATAATTGAAGATTTCAGTATTTTTCCAACTTTTTCACACAAGATGCTAGTTTGCAGCTGATGTTGCAGAATGTGTGAATCACTTTAGTGCTTTTCTGAGCTCGACCATTACAAAACAGGATAGGGTACAGTTTTTAGTTCATACCAATCCTTCATCCCAGTTATGAAAAGTCATGGAATATGAGATCTAAGCCTTATTGTCAGGTCTTTCCATATGGAAGTTATAGTTCCCATATCTCCAACTGATCTGCAGCGAGGGCTCATAGTTGCTAAGTACTGTGGGGACTATATATTCATCGGTCAGCTTTGATGCCAAGTTAAAAGGCTGTCGAAGTTAAACACATGTTCGCTAAGGTTTTTTCTGCAAATGATCACAAGTGAGTTTGTGGAACAAAGTGAGAGGGATGAGACCCAAGGGAAACTCTTTCAGCAAGTGGATGTGTGCATATGTGCGTACTTGTATGTACACTCTGAATGTATGGACAGACACCAGATGAAACCGATTTATATCCTCGACATGCCTGTATGCATCAGGGAGCTTCAGCATCACTCTGTCCTGCTGACAGCATTGGCCTGTAATTGTCTGAGTTAAATTTCTCAGGCCTGGACCAGTAGAAGAGGTGCCCTTCAGTCAGGAGCACATTGAGACATGGACAGTAAACAGTGGTTAACTTCTGGGACCACATTTCGCCCCACCATGCATGCTGCATCGCTGAACTACGATTGCCCCAGCTGTCTTTTTCTTACCAGTATTATTTCTTTGTTCCCGATCCAAAGAAGTGTCATCACCATATTTGCGAAAATTACAGGGATTGGCATTAAGATAATGAAATTTTGTTGTGCTATGCATATTGCTCAGGGTGGAATTACGCTTTGGGTGATGAGTGAAAGTAGATAGAGGCAGTACGTTAATACTGTACAGCTGTAGAGCATAAAAGTAACTGGATGCCATCAAGGTAATCAAATGAACTGTGCTACCAAGCAGAGATTTAATGAAATACTCCGAGTGATCCCCAGTTCACAAATAGAGCGCGGCTTTACAAGACAGTTTCTGTTATTTATGGAAGCACATGTGTGCTGAGAAGGAAATAATAGGAAACATGACATGGCCAGGTATAGGATCATTCATTTTCACAAACCTGTGCACCTGTCATACCTGTCCATGGATACTGTCATTGAGAACGGGATGTGGAAGTTTCACAGACACAGTACATAGTGTTCAGCAAAGGAAATGCGAGCTCTTCGGCTGCATCTCTTTGATGTAGTAGACAAAAAGCAGGGATAGTGTCCCTGAAGAGCACTTATGTTCAGCATACATCCCTCCCTCTCTGAGGCCCAACTGCTATCATTTTTAAAAGCGCGGTTTTTACTGTACAGTAACTACCATTTACATGATGATGCTCCCTGGGTATATAAACCACTAAAACTACCATGTATTCCACTCTTTTTCCCTCAGTGTGGTGCCTCATTATACTGCACATACTGGCACAGAACTGAATGCTAAACAAGTGATAAGAATGACTAGAGTGGGTTTTAGTTTCCAGACATTACTGGTCCTGCAGCCCTGAGTCTTTTTGTCAGCAGGAGTGTGGTCTTGGTGATCAGCCTCCGCATTGGTGCTTGCTGGCGACTGGTATCTGTCAGTGAGAGAGTTGGGGGGCCGTCAATCTCCCTTCCCCTTCTCTTTGACCTCCCTCCTTGCACCTTTAATCTTGTCTGTCTCTGTTTTTAAACTTGATCAATTTTGACAGCTGGTGTGGGGAGCAAGGCGTGTTTGGGGGGGGCACTTTTTATTTTTTTTCCTTCCTGAGCCCCACTTCCCCACTTCTCAGCCAGCAGGGAGATACACTTTAAGGGCTTAAAAATAATCACTTGCGTTTTCAGTGAAGGCCTTTCTAATTGAGCCCCGACTGACCCCCGAATGTGACCGTACTGTCTGTTTTCCATCCCAGCACTTGACTGAAATGGGAAAAGTAGACAGAGATTCAACTTATTCTTATTTATTTATGTTTGGCTGTCCCCTGTTTTGCATGGCCCAGTGGTGGATTAGCACTCTATAGATGAATCCACAGCGGACGGGCCCCACTTCCCTGACACACTCAGGGGGGCTGGAATGTGCAACACACAGCCAGGACTAATGATGTATGAGAGGGGGGTGGTATGAGCTGTCTACCTCAATACACCTCTTTACTGTGTGGGGTGGCTGTGCACGCTGCATTTCTCCAATTCTCACCCTCGCAATGTTTTGTACTTCTAAAGTATACGGTTTTGGATTAAGCATTGAAGAATAGCCGCATCGTAGAAATTACAGGTCAGTTTGCAATATGAATGTCACTTTCGACACTGGCCAGAAAACTGATGTTTTCTCAGGTCCGTGAAAAAGACCCCTCGTAAACAATGTTGACAGCATGCTTGTGTACCAGGAAGTGCAAGCAGGATGCAGGATCTTTGTAGGTTAAACACATCTGTCATGGCCACAACACTGTGTCCATTTATTCCAGTTTTTATATTCTGCATGCTGTCAAACTCTGACTGACAGCTAAATCTGCTGGCTTATATTAGAACTAAGCCACTGTGTAATTGAATATTAGTTAAATCCTCGCCATACTTCAGAGAATTGACCTAAAAAAACCCCAAAACAAATCTGTAATTGGAGTACAGTGCCCCCCTTAGGCATTACAGTTGGCCTTCTACTTAATCTTAATTTAGTTAGGTTTAAAACATTTTTCTTTTTTTTCCAGTTATCATCTGAGGTCTTTCTCAAGGAACAACCACTTAGCTGTGCTTGGATTTAATATGTATTTTGAAGATGGTTTGGTTACATTTGCATTGTTTTGCACTGTTAAGCTGATGATACCTTTTTAAATCAGGATGAATCTGAGAATTGCTACCGTTAGTTCCTACCCTTTGAAAATCTCTGCGCACAGAATGCAACAAAAGTATCCGAAGTTAGCTGTTAATCTTCATTTTGTATTGGCTTGGCCTGCCTGCATGCTACTTTCTTCTTTTTCTTTTAAATGTCTTCACTTAAGGACAAAGTAAGAAGTAATGTTATTTGAGCTGAAGTTAAGTGAAGAAAAAGGAGGGAATTGGAGCCATGTTTTAGAATCTATGAAGAGTTATATATTGACATCTATGTATAATCTACTAGTGAGCTGCCTGATTAATGCAGAGGAGTATTAAAGTGGCGCCAGGAGGACATCAGCTGAGACAGTAGTGCTGTTTGATAAAACATCTCTAATTAAAATCTGTGTTTCCACTCTGTTGTTCTCTGTATATATTATCTTTATTTTACTTAGCTCTCTCGGGAGCAAGATAAATGGCATTAATTAAGTTCAGCTCCAAATGAACCATTTTTCTGTGTTTAGTGATATTTGTTGTTATAGATTGTCGTGCTTGCTAATTGAAAGGCTTGTTAACTATTTTACAGTCAAGAGACTTCAAAAGCCCCATCTGTATCCTCAGTTGTTTCTCGACATTGCATTTGCCATGATGCAGATGTCTGCTCCAAGAAACTGTTCAGTTTTGTCCTCTGTTTGAGATCTGTTGAGATGTGTGTCCTTGAGGGTGTGTGTTGGGAGTTGTGCAGTAAAAACAAAGGTGAGTAGTCTGACCGTTCCTCTGGCAGCAGCTGTGGGATAAGATTGAGGAGAGGCAGTGCTATTATCTTAGCCTGTGATGGTAGCAAACAGTTTTTAAATCATCTTTCATTTTGTGCCCTGGAGCTCCGTACGTTTTTCGCTGTAGATGCTTCTCCCATTGCAGCCTCACAGACACCCTCCCACTCTCTTCTCCAAACCACTCTGCAGTAAAATTTGATTTTACGATTTTGGGTCATTGCAGCTTCCTGAATGCTGTATACGAGGGATAATATAAAAAGATTCTGGATACTTCTCTTGAAACCACCACAATGTACGAGCAGTAAGTTTAGAAGTGACAGCATGAAGTTTGTTTGAAGTGGTTTCATTCTGTTTTTAGGCACAATTTTCCACATCCGTGTTTTATCATTTCTAATGTAAAAGATGGAGAGTGTTTAAAGGACAGAAATTCTATTTTTGTGAAATAATTGAAGTGAAGAAACAGACAAACAACAACTGAAATGTCCCTCAGTGACCCGTACAGTAATTTGGTATAAATCTGGAGTTCTGAAAAAGGGGTGCAAACAGACATGATGGATGTACGGGGAGACTCATCTTAACACTCTCAGCAGGGGTGCCAGATAATACGGGCCACTTAGTAACTACACAGGAAGGAAGGACATGACGTTATTTTTTCTTTTCACACAGCCTGTTATTTCCAAAAACTGAATGCCAGATCTCCGTCTGTTAAAGCCAAATTACAGCAGCGCTGTGCATAATTCCTCTGCATTCAGAGAGACTTTCATTTGGTCTATATTATCATCTAAGTGAGAATAGAATATGCATAAATCTGTTACACAAAATGGGAGTGAAACATACACTGATTAGTAATCAGCTTTAAGAATTAGAAAACAGCATTTTGTTCCATTCATTTTCTTTCTGTCTTCTTTTTCTCTTGCTGTCTCAGTATCTCTCAGCACTCTCTCTGTCAAGCAGTGGTAGAGTTGACATTTACCCCTCCTGTAGACAAAGAGAGTTGGCAGAGTGAATGTGGAATGGAGGGAGTAGCCGGCAACTCCGGGGCACAGGCCAGATGGATTAACTTGAAAGGCATGGCATTGTAAACCAAATTCAAATTAATCCCATTTTTGTGTCCCTTGATGGAACAATGGTTCTTTCCAGGGCCTCAGAGAGACATTGACGCTGAGGGGAGAGTCAGGCCTTCACCATATCTAGCGCTCTATTCACATCACTGCTCTCAATTACCTGCCACAGAAGTAAGGCACTGGAAAAATTACCTCTCATAATTCAAGGCAGGACCCATGAACTGAATATATTTAAATATTAATTTAGAAATCGCATCTTGTAGTAAATATGCACTTCCGGAAACTGCTTTCATTATCTGCCCAGTACTTTTTTTGTTCCTGGTCTGGCTTACATTTTTAATGCAAACCCGGTGTCAGGATTTCCATATAAAATAGTTCTCAGGCCATTTGGCTCTGTCCATTTTTTTTGTTGTGCGTTTTGTCCCCCATGGCCGTAACTCCAGAACCCCCTCTGCAGGACAAACTTCCTGACCCCACCCCCACATCACCTTAGGTTTTGGGCTTTACCACTATTTAACCAATATTCGTTTCAAATGTTCTGTGGACTCACCATCAGCATTGTACGAATGTCCCTGGCTGCCAGCTTTTCTCTGTTTACTTTTACTTACTCTTATATTTTTTCCTTAAGACATTTTTATGGGAAAGTCTGTTGGTAAGTCACTATTAAATTCCTTTTGGAACTGCTTCTTAATTCTTCCTCCTCCCCCTTATTTGTGTGTTTGTGTGTGTGTGTGTGTGTGTGTGTGTGTGCAGAAGTAGGACAATAGGTCCCACTGTTGCAGCTTGTATTATTTGACGCAGCCATTCATTAATTATCTTCTTCCCCGCGCAGTCTTCCTTATCGCTCATTGCTTCCCTTTTTCTTGTTTTTGCTTCAAGCACCTTGTTCCACGCTGTTCTAATTCCAGCTCTCTGTTAAATCATTTGCCTATCCAATATCCTTGGGAATCTCTGGGAAAGACTAGAAAGAGCACAGTACATGTGTCTGGATCTTACACGTGCTAGGGTTTGGGTTTTTTTTCTCCCCATACTATGACATCCAGGAAAGTGGGGACTGAAAGTTTAAAACCTGTAGTGAGATAAACAGTGATTGTGTTGATCGCCATGAGAAGGGACACACCGAGCAGAGAATAGATTGCTTGCCGTCGCTCTTTGCTTTTTGCCTTCACATATCCGTCCCTGAGGCTGTTTGCTGCTGACTGGCTCAGAGGACAGATTTATGTTGTGTTTAAATCAGCCTGAAATGTTTGGATTTATCACCAAAGGCTTTGGAGGAGCTTGCACACACAGGGTATGAACACACACATACAGAGAGAGAGAGAGAGAGAGAGACACCTCCAACTCCTGAATGTCAAACACGCTTTAGTTCTGCTGCCCTACTCTGTTGATGGTGGACTAAATGATCCATAGCGGTGTATATGGACTGCACCTCCTCTCGTTGGTCACAGACACTTGCTTTTTATTGAATCTACTAGGTTAGTCCCTACACATTTTGACTCATATATTATCATCATTGCCGATCAATGCAGTACAATTTATTGCAGTGTCATTCAAAGTGATGATTTTGTCCTCCTCCTTCCTGGAAACATGATTTGTTTTCCATTCTTATGTATAAGACTTTCAATCCCCCCCCCCAGGAGCAATTTTCTGAGGTTCTGTCCCAGAGTTGACCCCTCTGGCATCCACCACCATGGCCTATGTGGCATTACGCTAAACCTCAAATTGTTTACTCACAGAGCTATTAATAACAAAACTTCAGTGACAGAATGCTGGACAGTCAGTTATAGACGGCAACACACACAGGGGAGAATTATAGACAGTGGGAGACTGAAACTATGCTGAAATCTGTTTGTGGAGCAGGGCGTGTGAGAGAAACGTTGATATTTGTGCCCCTACTGAGCTCTGGGTGCTGTGATGAATGGCGCTGTACAGTATTTTACTGCCCTGCGCATTCCTGTGTCTCGGCTGTTTACTGTTACCACACCTCACTCCTCTGTGCGTAGCGGTAACCCGCTGGGTAACACATGGTGCCGTCTATGCCAAGAACATTGCCCCAGCGTAGTTATTGTGACCCCATTTCAAACCGAATTCACTCAACTGCCCAGAGCAGTCGCATAACAGCGGCATAGCTTCATGGCATGAAGCTCAAGAGATCTGAAGTGTAGGAAACAAAACAGTGTTGCAGCTGTAGGACGGAATCAATGGGCACAATTGTGGACATGACAGAGGGGATTTAATGTTCAGCGGCATTTTAAACCATTAGCTACTGTCTCTTGTCTTGTTACCCAAACTGTCCATGTTGCACAGCTGTATGTTTTAACCCTTTTTCCTCGCTGTCACACAGATTCCCTTTGCTTGTTAAGGCTGGATTTAGTGTCAGTAAATCCGCATTAGCTGCAGGAAGGACACTGACCTCTCTAACTGCAATTAGACAGCGAGTCTGCTCCAGCTCAGTCCCTTCAAGATCAGCCACAGACACGGCTTCCATCACAACGTGTGGACATCAGTTGATCGGTTGGGGACAGGTGGGGATGTCATCATGACCTTCAGTGTGTGTGTGTGTGTGTGTGCGCGTGCCTTTCTGAGAAGCCCTTTGACTTGGATCTCTGGCATCATAGAGGGTCTCTTGTCTCGTTAGTGAAGGACATTAGCTGGTGTGATCCGTCTTCAGGCTCTCTAAAGGACAGCAACTCCAGTCTGGATGCGTTCACATGCTAAATGCTAAATGACACTGTTAGCCAAATGTTTTAACTTGCTGTTGTGGAGAATGCTAACAACCGTGAGGGGAACGTTTTGCCAGTTGGAGAGACACGTTTCATGTGCGTGCGCATGTCCGCCAGTTAACATTTGTGGGAAGAAAGAGGAAATTCAGTGTTCAGTGACAACTGTGAAATCATCTGAGATGGAGGTAAAGTGGAGGATTAGGCTGGGATCGGGCCAGAGGAGTGCAGGGAGATGGAGAGAGAGAGCGATGGAGGAGGAACTGTTCCCAGCAACATGCAGTGAATAGATTTTTAGAGCTTCTGTAATTGTCTTTCTCTTTGTCTGCTGTCCTGGAAAACCACCCACTCCTCCTCCTCGCCTTTTCTTTTTCCATCCCACTGAAGTTATTTCAGCTTTGTAGAGCTTTTGCTGAAACCCTATAGGTGACAACCAATAATACAACTGTTAATAGGTTTTTTGTTGCTCAGACATTTTTCTGATCCCTATCTCCTTCTAAAAAATTTCACTCACTTTAATTTGTTGTTATCTTTGATATCTCCCTGCTGTCGCGTTGAGCTCTTTCTGTGCCTGCTTTTTTATTGTGTTTTCCGGAGTTGTTTATGTCCCTGCTGACCTTTTCCACAGATAACACAATATATGCAGCAGCAATGTGTTGTGACACTCAACACTTTCAAGCTGCTCTCTTCTCCTCTCTCACCTGTCTGTTCCTGTTTCTTCACCACATCCCTTTTACTCTCTTTACACTTTTCCGCAGAATCTATTCCAGCTTTCTTACTATGACCAACAGACAGAGGGTTTCTTTGGAGTTATTAGCCCACCAGCTTTCCTTTCATTGTGCCCTCTTCTTTCTCCCTTTCTCCAACCCTCTGTCCATCATCTGTCCAATCTCCCTTTTAGGTTTCCCCCTGCCCTAGTGTTCCTCTTCTCTCTCTGACGTATAGTTTCTTGATTCCTGTTGGCATCTAGCAGTGGTACCGTTTCTTTGTTTGCTTCCAGCTCGACTCCGCTGGATGACTGGAGTCCTTGTTGAAGTGTTGTTTGGTTGTTGGCCCAGGCTGTTTCTCAAGGGGCTCCTTCAGCTTGTCGTTCCTCCCTGAGTGTCCCTGGCCCCTGGCCCCCAACTCCCACACCCCCTTTGCTTCACAAAGCTGCTGTCAGTTCGCAGGCCACATGTGTCAGGCCTCAAGCCCTTATTTAAGACCCAGGTCCTGCCTAGGCGTCACTGTTCCAGCAACAGTGAGGGCACCATGAAAGAGTGGGTGTAGGCAGCTATTCAGCAGCCCAGAAAGACACAGAGGAAGGCTGGACAAGAAAAAGTGATGGAAATAAAGCAAAAGCACTCTCATTGGAATACTTCCTCTCAGCCCAGATGACTCTGTGAACTGTGAAAATATATATTCACCCACACAAAGTGCCCCCACTTCATAAGACTTTTCAAAGTGTGAATATGGTAGTTTGGCTGGAGGGGCCAGTGGAGCTCTGCCAGACAGAGCCATGCACAACAGCCTCCCTGTTAGGTTTTCGGTCTCTCTCTCGCTCTCACAACAGAGCAGGAGCCTAGGCACATTAACAAATACAAGCCTCCAATAAAACACCACCGCTGGACAATGTTCCGCCGGCTCTGCCAGTGGTCTGATAGGCTGTATATGAGGCACAGACAAGCCATGCCATTCATTCCATTTCAGTGTTTTCTGGGGTCTGTTTTTCTTTATTGGGCTTTGGTTAAATAGTGATGACTCATTCCCTACCTGAGAGTGCCAGTGATTTAATTTTATTATTATTTTTCACACATGCTGCATTCATCCATTAGCCTCTGGCTTTGTACATTACTGTTTACTGGTTGCCTGCTAACATTGTTTGCTTTGCCATTTGTCTCGGCAGCTCTGGCGACACTCTGCAGTTTGGGGATGTTTTGAGGTGACGTAGTCTTTAAATAGTACGGAGACTAACCAGGTAGAGACGACTGAGCCTGTCAACAGCTCCTTAAAGCCTCTGTGGCGGGGGTCACGGGAGACAGACGCTCTAATTGACAATCAGTGATGAGTGTCTAAACAGACTGTTATTACAGGGCTCCAAGGGCCCTGATCAGCCCATGTGGAGAGACAAGCAGGCCAGAGGGGGCAGTGGGAGGAGAAAGGGACAGTCGAGACATAAACATAATTGTCCTTTGGTTTCATGGGAAGGCTGGCACATAATCCTTAAGACTGCTGTAGCTTCACACGGCAGAAAGGAAAAGAAAGAGTGTGGTACAAACAATAAAGGTTATGGTTACGTCTGACCCTTGGATGTGTATACGGACTGGATTTTGTCTCTGTTCTCACCCTCAGAAGGAGTGCTGTAGCGGAGTGCTGTAGCGTGGGTGGTGGGCAGGATAATGATGGTTTCCATAGCCGTAAAGGAAAGGAGGAGGAAAGAACGTCCATCCTTGTTGTGGGAGCAGAACCAGCAGCAGTTTGTGGACAGAAACGAGCTCAGACACAGACAGAGTAAAAGTGGGACAGGGCAAATTAACTTTTATGCCAAGACCCAATTTGACTATAGTCGTTACACTGTCCTCGCTGTGGTCAGGAGGCAATATTGGGCATGAAAGGTTTGAATTAAAATGTCCAACATGTGTGCTGGTAGATGTTTGTGGATAATACCTATAATGGTACACATTTTCAGTGGCATAAGATAAGATACGCCTTTATTAGTCCCTCAGTGGGGAAAGTGTTACAGCAGCAAAGGTGATAGTGAAAAAGAAAAGTAACAAATAAAAATAGAAGGTAAAAAATATGTCCGTGTATATATATATATATATTACAAAGAACTACAGAATTTACATTATTGCACATGTGAGTATTGGTATTGCACATTGTGTGAGTTATCCGTTCTCAATTTTGGGTGTGTGGGCTATGGTGGCAGTGCTGATTGTAAGGTTGTAAAGCCTGACAGCAGCAGCAGGAAGGAAGGACCTGCAGTATCTCTCTCTCACAGACCGCAGGTGAAGCAGCCTGTCAATGAAGGAGCTGCCCGGTGTTGATAAGTCCTGCATGGGGTGGGACGTGTTGTCCATCAGAGATGATAGCTTAGCCACCATTCTCCTCTCCTTCACCACCTCCACTGGATCGAGGGGGCATCCCAGGACAGAGCTGGACTTTTTAACCAGTTTGATCAGTCTCTTCCTGTCGGCAGTCAAGATGCTGCTGCCCCAGAAGACCACACCATAATATATAGCTGATGCCACCACAGAGTCAAAGAAGGTCTTCAACATTGTCCCCTGCACTCCAAAAGACCTGAGTCTCCTTAGGAGATAGTCTACTCTGCCCTTTTTTGTACATATTATTCATGATGTTTAACCATTTGTTAAGGTTTACAATGCCAACCAGTCTTTTTCTCATGTTTTATCATTTTATTTTATTTTTTTGTTTTTTTCCCATCCCACTAAATCCATACTACACTAAGACATACAAGAGATACAGCAGCATTCTTCACACAAAAAATCTTCATGTTTGGATGCTTTTCTTCTTTGCTGGCAGGTATTTCCACACAAAGCCTCCCTTGTTGCCTTCCATTATCCTCTTTTAATTAATGTATCTCCCAGGGCACATAGTATGCAGTGATTAAGGACTAATTGCACCCAAGGTCAGTGGATTTATTCATTTATCAGTCTTTTTTAAGGTAATTTTATCGCTGCCGCTGTTTGGCCTTGGCTGTGCCCGTCCTCTCCGCACCTCCTCTGCAACAGAATACTACCCCAGCCTCGTATGTTGAGCGGAGGTGGTGATTGCTGTAAGGAGGAAGCCAGTGACACATAAAGGCTTCGCAACTAGCCGGAAAGTCCTGAGGGCCCTTGTGCTCCTTGTGGGCTGCTGTAAAGGGGCTGGCTGCCTCAAGACATGCAGTCTCTGGAGGTTGTTTGGGTGTGCTGATGGCGTGTTTGGTGTAAACAGTGGTGTGCTCCGAGTGCTGGCCGGGGTCACTCCCTAACGGAGCTTCTAATATATTCCCACTTTGTTAAACAGATTGTCCCTTTCTCCTCATATTAATCTTTTCTAGGTGAACAGATTTGTTTTGCCTCCTGGTTTCCTTTAGTCAAGCAGCTCTTTTGTCTGTGCCAGATGAGGAGACTGTCCCTGTGATGCCCCCCGCTCGGTGTGCCAAGTGCTGCATTGTAGCTCGCGCCATGTTCAGATTTTTATTCCTCTATTAGTGCATTCTCACACAAATGCACACATGCATCCTTGCACGCAGAGGTACACACAGAAATACACAATCTCATCAATAAAGGAATGGCCAACCGACATGCCCTTGCACGTCGGCAGTCGATGGGGTTTCTGCTCAGCGTGTGTGCAGTAGCTCACCTTGCCCCTGTCATGTTTTCCATATTAAAGTGCCGGTGTGCTGGGCTCCTGCTGGTGGCAGGGTAGGGGCCCTGTCCCAGGGCTGTGCATGTGGGCCTAATCCCCTCATTAACTCAGCCAGTACTGGGCGCAGATGGCAGGTTGGCATTGAAACAGGGTCCACCCCCTCTGTCTTCCTTCCACTGTCAGACCCCGAGATCCCCCTGACTAGTATTTGCTCATTACTGGTAAATGGATCGGTGTTGGTCTGTCTTGATTGCACTTGTTTGTGTGTGTGTGTGTGTGTGTGTACATGTTTTCTATTCCTATTGTTTCATCAAGGGTGTTCAGGGCAGTTGCTTCTGTTGTCATGTCCAACTCTTTTTCTAAAACCCATCTGTATGGTAAATACTGCAGCTGCCCATCTTATCTTTATAATATAATAGGAAAAATGGAAAATTATGAAACACGACATGATGCTTTCTGATACAGACTGAAGAGGGGGCTGTGACACACATGTACACACACCAATTAGTTTTCCTTTCCCTCTGTCTCTCCGTGACAGATTATTGGAAACTGCTACTTTCGTGAACTCCACTCTCAGAAGCGCATGTAGTCCCATTTATTATCAGAGGTCCTAAAAGACATTTACAAGGCTCTCAGCAAAACTTACTCTGCCAGCCCATGAAATAACAGACTTTTAAAAACGTTCTTGTAAATTTTCCACCAACAGGCTAGGGGAAAATATGAGCAAATTGACAATCTAGAAACAGCACTTAACGCGCTAGGAGCTATTGCACTGACAAAAACCAGAAACCCTCCCCTCCTTTGAGAACATACATTTGTCGGCACTCTGCTACGGGGTATGTGGGCTGGCACTGTAGTTAAATATAGTATGTGTTTACAAAACGTCCAATGGCAGTCCAACAGTGCACTGACAAAATTAATTTCACTAATTTCCATTTGTCTATAATAAAAACCCAGAGTGGTGCTGAACGAGACTGAATATTAACTTTTATTATAAGTGACAGGAACAGATATATAGTGCTGGACTTGGGCCAATCATGGACAGATGAAAGACGTGTGTGTGTGTGTGTGTGTGTGTGTGTGTGTGTGTGTGTGTGTGTGTGTGTGTGTGTGTGTGGAGGTCATTCTGGGCTTCCTGTTGACAGCTGCAGGCTGTGGGGAAGATTTACTCAGTGGCAGATGCTGCTGAGGGACACAACTCTGTCTTAAGTTTATGTTGTACCCTTTGGCCGCATCTATTTATGGAGCAGGACTAGGTAGACTAAGCAAAGCTGCTTTCAGTAGTAAAAATGTCTTGACAATGTTTCTTTGCATGTGTTTGTCTGTGTGTGTTGGTCTGTTTTGGGTAGAGGTTGTTAACTGGGTTGGACACCCTCATTACCAGACATGCACAGGAAGGCATGGTGGATTTTCCTCTACAATGGGGCACGTTGGGTCTTGGAAAAACAAATTCACAAAAGACTACACTGTGACATCCTGGTGCCTCCTTTCATCTTCTCCTTCCTCCTTCGTCCATGCCTCCTTCCATGCTGCAGTTCTGCTCAGTGTCGTTACAATGTGGTGTCACATGTAATTTGTACCCCTGCTTGAGATTTTGTGAATCTGGATATTCTCAGTGGGTGAGTGAACACGGCCACGGCTCTGAATCTGGTCAAGTATGTCAAAGACTGCTACCAAATCATTGTCCCTTGAGATAGGAGGAATGGTCTGGCTTTCCTCATGTGAATATTAAAGTCCATTCATGTTGGAGGGCCATCCAAATGTAGCCGACCTTTAGATAGAGTAAACAGCCAAAGAAAGTAGTCATTAACTGTCCTGTGCAAAGCGTCCGTCATCTCAGCTTTTTCTTCACTTGGACTGAAGAAAGACTCAGTGCCTTGGGTTGTTCAGTGAGCCGGCTGAATGACTTGGATTTGTACTGTATGTGTTGGCAGTCTGAGATCAGAGGCACAAGTCCAAACAGAGCACATGACCTTAACCAAATAGTCAAACATAGGTTTGTCACCAGAGGACCAAATGTGGAAATGCTGTAGGTTCATCTGGTTAGCAATATAGAAAATGCTTACTACAAGCAATTCCTCAGTCTAAATGAAAAGGGTGATAGTTGAAAGAGGGAGAAAGAGTTTAAATTGATAATAGCTAGGTATTTTGTGTAAGTAGTAAGAAATGCTTTTTGTAAATGCTTTTTCTTCCCTCTCTTCTCCCAAGATGCATAAAGAGCCAGCCAAACAGCTGAGCAGGTTAGGCCTTGCTTTGAGCAATGAACACGGATTTTGTTTCATTGTTCAAACATTTACCATTTTTTTTGCTATGTATCAGCCTGCAAGTTTGACAAAGGCGGCCATTGTACCAGAGAGAAATGTTTTGGCTTTTATTTTCCTTCTGAACGCTTCAGTGCAGCGTACTGGAAGGGGGGCTACATGACAGATAAATTTCACTTTATGCCCACAACAATCATGGCTCTGTTGTTCGAATGAGGTGGTTTTGTTTGCAGTGCCTTGTCAGAACAAAAGATGTAAAGTTAAAAGGTTGATTGCATGTTACTCTAAACTAACAAGACACATGCCAGTGTTTGCTGCATTTTCATCTGCTACTGTCTAGGTTTAACTTTAATGTCTTGGCTTGTTCAACATTTCCTCTTTTTTTTTTTCTAGACTTTTGGTTATGCTAGCCAACTCACACATTGGTGGCTTCAAATAGCAGTGAGTGAAAGCTGGAAAAACATATATTCCCAGAAATATTGCCAGGAAAATGTCAGTGAACTGTAGATAGCACGCTTATGTTTAACAACTCGCCCAGTCTGTGGTGCTTTACTGTATCAGGATCTGGTGAGTGTAGCTCTTTTTTTGGATGGAGTACTCGAGGCTTCTGTGTTTCTATTAGATACTTCCCATAATAAGCAGAGTGTTCACACATGAACATTACTGTGATAAACAGACTATTTTTACAGGGTCTTAGTTGGAACGGGAGACTCTTCTCTTACATTATAATTCTATTAGTTCGACTCACACAATGGATTGTGTGGTACAACTTTAAGCAGATGTTGCCATTTAAGCAGTTAAATATAAAAATAAAAATCTGATTCATATCATTTTGTGGTCTGTTCATAGAGTCTAAACATGCATACACCAATCAGCCATAACATTATGACAGCATGGGCACCCTGACCAGTCTGCGGCTGCACAGCAAGCTGTGATGCTCTGTGTGTTCTGACACCTTTCTATCAGAACCAGCATTAACCTTTTCAGCAATTTGAGCTACAGTAGCTCTTCTGTTGGATCAGACCACACAGGACATCCTTCGCTCCCCACGTGCATCATGACCCTGACGCCGGTTCACTGGTTTTCTTTGCTTGGACCAGTTTTGGTCGGTACTGACCACTGCAGACCGGGAACACCCCACAAGCGCTGCAGTGTTGGAGCTGCTCTGACCCAGTCGTCCAGCCATCACAGTTTGGCCCTTGTCAAAGTCGCTCACATTCTTACGCTTGCCCATTTTTCCTGCTTCAACACATCAACTTCGAGGACAAAATGTTCACTTGCTGCCTAATATATCCCCCCCCCCCACTGGCAGATGCCATTGTAACGAGATAATCAATGTTCTTCACTTCATCTCCATTCGT
>JAVQJF010020733.1:0-48953 GCA_036023855.1 Gadopsis marmoratus
CCGCCGCGCCCCCCCCCCCCCCCCCCCCCCCCCCCCCCCCCCCCCCCCCCCCCCCCCCCCCCCCCCCCCCCCACGGTCCCAGGCAGAGTGTGTCTCAGTCCTCCACAGCTACCAGCCAACCTACACACCTCAGCACTTCACTGATTATTCTTCACTGTCCCGGAACAGATGCATTCAAATGTAATGGCCCGAACCAGGAGACGCGCACGCTGCGTTAAAAGACAAATGGGACGATGTGTTCACACAGTGATACTGTACACAAAGAGGCACAAAGCTGGATGAGAATATGAGCGAGACAGAGACAGAGGATCTTCCTCTGCCTCTATACAATGGACTGCGAGTATATTGCAGGCACAAAATGATAATAGAATACAATTAACTTCAAATGGTTTCACTGCACACATAAATCTCTCCCTCTGCGGGGTCACAAATGATTTAACTCCTTCCAAAAGGATGGAGTCTCTAATTGCACATTGCTCTATGTGCTGTGATGCTCCCATTGTCAATGGCGCACTGTTGAAGAGAGTTAGGAACTTATCTCTGCAGAACGAGTTAGCAACCCATCCGGCACATCAAGCCAAAACGCCAAAACATGTCTCTTAAAATTCAATTTCACAGCAGTACGAAAGAAAAAAAAAGCTGACATCTTTAAGTTGTGTAAGTTAACACACGGCATAACAACAAGCACAACGATACGCACAAAGCTGATGCACATCTACACATCTGCTTTACCTTTGAGGTGAACTGAAATCAAAAGATCACGTTTGTTGAAGCTTCCTTACACAAAACAGAATAAGCTGAAACCTGCCTTCAATAGTCCCTCAGACAGACAGAGATGAAGGCAAGAATGATACTCGTTATAGATTAATTACAGCCTGACAGAAGAAGACAGAGCAGCTCGTCAGACGTTCATGGAGATGTGACTCATCTCTGCAGCAGCTGAGCCACAGTCCTGACATTCTTTTTAAATTCAGCCGTTGCGATGTACGGCACCTGTGGAGAGAAGCTGGCGGACGGATGTTTCTTCTCCATGTTGTTTTCTGCCTTTTCTTTGAAAAGTTAGTCTTTGAGCCACCCTTTGCTAAACTCACAGAGCAGCGAACGGATCGATTAGTCAATGAAGAGCGACGTGTCGTGCACTTTCTTCAGCTCTCAAATTCACAAGATAAGGATTTCATTTCTGAGAAGCAGGAGATATGTTTTTGCTGTCCGGGTTGGTCAAACCTTAACTGGAAATCTGACAGATTGAGTGACCAGTTTGCAAAAAACACTTCCTGGATATTTGCCATCCAGGACATGCAACCCTCACTCTACCTTTTTTAATGGATTTGGAGTTGAATTTGTGCCAACGGTGGATGTTTGTGCACATTAGGGGACAGGCTTTCTGTCAGTGTCGAGAGTCAGCTGGTGCCCAGATGAGGACGACGACGACAACGACGACGATGACGATGACGATGATGTAGTATTTCCATGTTGGTTCAGCCAGGGTCACGACAGCTGCCAATGTGGGTTGAAGAACTTGATGGCGTGGGTTTTGGCCCACTTGGTGAATACCAACTTCTCCGTTATGAAGCGGTGGCCGCCGTAGGGGGCGCTCTCATGGAGCAGATACTCTGCACACTCGTCCCGGCTGCCGGCCTCGTAGTAGTGGTAGGGAACCTTTCTGTAACCCTCCGTCCTGAAGGGGCGAGGAAAGAAAGAAAGACAGATATATTTCATCAAGTGCTCCTATTACTTATTTACATTTGTTGTGTATATGTATAAATTATACAGTATATTAGACATAATAGTTTTAATATGATTTTGCTTGTGTGACAAAATTAAGAGCCATGGCATTTTCATATATCTTGAAATAATAGGCAAAGTAAATTATTGAACTATTAAAGTGAAGATCCTTCAGAACAGCGTAGAGAGACAGGCTGTCTGCATCAAAGTTCAAAAGTATCTGCAGTTGTGTCGAAGTTATATAGCTGAGAAGGGAGCGGTAGCTGTCTGTCCGAAGCTGGGTGCTCTTTCGTTCGGTGGAAAAAGGGTTATTTTGATATTCGCCAAGTAATCAGAACACAAGTCCAGGCAGGAAACATGCCGTCACCGTGAGCTCTTCAGAAACACAATCAAAAGAGGAAGTACATGTTAATCACAAGAGAGCAGAGGCAACACATGATGCGGTCTGAGTTATCCGCATATCAATGCGAACGCAGTTTCGATGTCTGCTACTGTGTGCAGCTCCGTAGACGTGCCAAACGAATTATTAGTAAAGCATTTCTTGCACATCTCAGCGAACTGCAGGATGTGAAGCCAGACATAAAGAGGTACAGAGACATAGAAGTCTAAGTGTTAAACATTAATCCATAGAAGAGAAGGCAAATAAAGACAATAGCTATTGTAACAAATTTTCCATTGCAGCAGTTTGAAGTGAAGCTGCCCCGGGCAATATCCACCACTCGGCAGGTTTCTCTCATTTGAGGAACTTATTTTTACTAAACTGCATTTATTTGTACAGCATAACGATGAGATCCATTCCTTTCCTGAGCCAAAGGAAATCTGAAAGCTGAGTAATGTACAGTGGGGCCAGTTGAGCCGCTCTGACCTGAAAATCATGATGAGTCAACTCTGTTTACAGTTTGCATCAAACCACCAAAAAGAATGAGGAATCAATAAAAACAGAAATAAGCACAGAGCAGCAGAGTAGATTCACAGTGCGCCCTGCAGTTGGTTTCTAATAGCAAGTGACGGCTTTATGAGGGGATGACTTGTGTAAACAATTTCATTGGGAGAATGAACACAGACAGAAGAGATCACATCTAGCCAGTGGGCCTATGGCTGTCCGCCAGCTTACAGTAATACACATCCCAATCTGCCTCTCGTCTCTCGATGTCACACAGTGGTGCTCACCAGCGTTAACAAATGAATCCAATTTCACCCTCTCTGCAGCACCTGTTGAAGCTCTCCATTACCACACAACTGCTGAGGTCAATTCTGACTAAAGCTTGGAACGTCGTCGCACAAAACATTGCCTCTTCTTGTTGTGCTGCAGCAGCCGGCTGCCAACAGTACTTTGGCGTGACACTGAATTGTCCATTCAGAGACACAGTATCCTCCTGCCTCACACGGGACATAAGTGAGAGACAGGCAGGGAGAAAACACCACCCCTTATCTGCCTCACTGAATCAGAAAATCCTCCATGCTGGTTGAATTATCACTCCTCTCTGCCGTGCGTCTGGGGATGTTTATATTTCAACTCCCGCTGTGCACGGGGAACAGGGAGAGGATAAAAGGCAGGATTTTCACCGCGCATTAGGTAAAAGTGTTTGATTTGGGGGATAGAGGGAGCTCAGGTTGAGCTGCGAGTGCGGAGGGGAGGCGTAGGGAGAGAGAAGGCGAGGCCATCAAGGCTGAGATGACTGGTGACTGAGCAGCCATGCCCCGAGCAGCAGCATCGTGTTTGTCATCCCTCCTATGGCTTCGCAGCCAGACAGTAATCACTCACCCAGGAGTGAGAGAGAAGATGACGGGCCGATATACAAATAAAACTTTAAGCAGGGGAGGAATTGGTTGATGCAGCCCAGCCACACGCAGCAATGGAGACCCTGCAGCCTGCTGGGTATTCTAGGCAGGAATAATATACACATGTACATAATGGTATTCACGGCACAGAGGACCCAATATGGATTTCAGCATAGAAATTCAGCCATTAAATCTAAACTCAGGCGCTGGCAATGTATTCCGACTGGGCAGTTATGGGAGGCTGCGATTGGCCGGCGCCGCTGTGAATGTGAATCTAGTTTTCAAAGTTCTGTGTGCATTTTTCATCCCAACAAGGAGAGGGGGGGAGGGGTTGACAGTTGGCGTCTTACTTGCAGTAGGTGTCATTTATCATGCCGTAGATATGGATCTCTTTGCACATGTCCATGGCGAGGATGAGCGTGAACCAGCCGGTGCTGAGGTAGGAGCCGGACTGGATCCTGCAAACACACAAGGACAGCTCTTTAAGTGTAATATTCATTTACATGAACATTTTCAAACTTATTTGCATTACAATAAAAAAACAAAAAACATCTATGGAGTTTTCAGGACGCTGTTTCTCTGACCTTTGTACTCTTTGCTCTTGTGTGCTTGTAATTGATGTGAGTGAATTAAAATGATCCTGTATTGTAGGTTGCTCTGGATACGAGCATCAGCTTGGGATCAAAAATGTAAATGTGAATGTAAATACGTCTACAGCACAGCAAGACAGCCCTCAGGTGTATAACCAGATGTCGGTCATACTGTAAATTTAAGTCATTTCTCCATTTTTAACAATCCATTTACTATTGTGTACATTACTTGTTAAAGAGGTTGTAAGAAACACACTTTATTGGGTTATTGAACAGCTCACCACAACAAGCCAACAGCATGTCGTCCCATGTGAATGATGCACGAACGCCGCGGGCCAATCAATAAAAAACATGCATGATCTTTTCATCAGCATCAGACTAGTGGTGTATCAGTTATGACCTACTGGAGTTAAAATAATCTAAGCTTTGATCATTATACGGCCTTCTATTCATCGATATCTAACTCGACAATAGATAAAGGAATTATTAACATTACAGGTTTAATCAGGAAAATGGAATTCTGCTCTTTATTTTTGTTTTCTTTAGCCATTTATTAATGGATTAATTAATTTACATGTAAAATAATTTATTGGTATTTATATTTATTGTCCTATTACACATCACTTGCTAGAATGCTTAATAACCATTTGCATGACTCTGTGGTCCCTGATAAGGCATCACCAAGAAGGAAATACCAAAATGGTGCCCAGAAACAGCACACTAGGATACTTCAAATCCTGTTAGCTATGCTCCATCATGTCAGAGTTAATCAGCAGTTGAAGTAACCTTGGACAGCCCCTGCCTCCCTGGCTGTTCCAGGATCAGCACCATGGACAGCTCCTGCCTATCTGTATCTGAATAAACATAATTTGGTGCAGCAGAACGATGTTTCCCTGCTGTCCTACCCCGTTAATCACTGACCCCTCAGATTTGTTTTGTGAGCCCTAGGTTGGAAACCACTGTTCTAAAATCATCTACCTGTACAGGGAACAGGAGGATGCTTTAGGCTGCAGCTGATCTACTTGTAGTCTTGGACCTTGTTCACCAAACCTTGTTGTGAAGTCACTACACAAAGCTCGCCATCTGCTTGAAATCAGCTCATTAAAAATATTTATTAACCAGAGTTGTGTGTGGCAAACACGTTTCATTTAGTTGTGAATCAGAAATAATTAACTGTAAAACTCCCCTTCATCACATTGTTGTGCTGTGAAAGCAGCTGGCGCACAATTGATGCAGGTCTGGATGACAACTGACTAACTCGTCCTGCTCCATGTGAAATATTCTTCACGTCACCGAGAAACGTCTCTCCTCCGTTTCTCGTTACGGCTGTCACTTAGCACATTGATGGAAAAGACACGTCATTAATTGCCTTTTGTCAAATGTCCATTGCTGCTAGTTTTTCAAACGAGCCACAATCCTAAATTATGGCTACGAGCTATTATGACTGCAGACCTTATTAAAGCAAAAAAAGAGACGGTGGGGGAGGATGATGGCACCGAGATGGATTTGCATTACAGAGCTGTGTCCGAAATGTTGCATTTGAGATTAAAATCTTGACCTTTAATAAAAGAGACCAATGGCTGTAATTTGTAAGGAAGCCATGTGTTTAGCAGGTTGTGAGTGAAACTGACATTTTTACCTTTCATGTGTTTTATTACAAAACACATTGATAGCATAATATGGTATTATTCAAACATGGTGCCAAGATGTTAAAAACCAAGACAAAATTACACAATAACAATCTTTAAAAACCATTATAACAAACCCATGACGCCACCCAAAATGGATAAGAAACTTGTACCTTCAGTGTTTCCAAGTGGTTCCAACAACAGTTTTAATGCCGTAACAATTACTTTAATTATAAGAAGGCCACAGTCTAGACATTGTTTTCATTCGGTTGACAAAAAGCAGACATAACCAAGCTCCATTGGCTTCCTGCGAAGGCCTTCAATATATTCCAGAGTTGCTGCAAAATATTATGCAAACACGCGCATCATTAAATGCAAGGGGGTCAAATTCTAACACGGGAGAAACATTTACGTCACAGTTATCAGTGCTGCTGGTTAGAACTGAGCAGGTGGAGGCTGCAGCATCTTGGTGAAGGACAGTTCGACGTGACACGAGAGGCAGACAACCTGTGAACCTTTTGACGACGGACGGTCTCGCTAGCTGCCGCTTTCCTTATGAAGTACGCCTCGGTCTTTGGTGCTTGGAAATACCCTTTACATATCAGTCAAATAATGTTACCGTGTGAACGACACTCATGCCGTCTGTGTCCTTGGAGCTCAAGCTGACGAAGTTTGAGTTTCTGTAGGTGGTGCTCTTATCGTTGTCAGTTAAGCTGCCTTTTTCTCCTGTTTATTCCAAATTAACCTCTGTCGCTGCAGACTAATAAAATGTATCATGCACTCCCGCCGCTGAGAATGTGTTCTGAAGACCGAGCCGATTATTACAGAAACTGAAAACATTTCATGAGCTGGATCCTGGTTGAATCGCTGTTTGGCTACATGGCCGTAGCCAGGATGGAGAAAATAAAAATGAAGTCATTGAAAATGTTTAATAGAAGCCGACTCTACTTCTGAAATAATTCACACATTAACATGACACTTTTTATGCCCCCCATGTATCCTGCTCATTGGTCTGAACCATTGCATATACTAAACTAAGTAGGAATTTGGGTAATGAAGTTAACGGTTTACTTCATCCTGATACCTTTGCTTGCTATTGGACTGAATTTCCCAATCGGTGTCTCACATTTGCTTATCTTCTGGTTTTGAATTATTACTTTATTGGATAAGTAAATACGAGGGCAGACTCCAAACACACGACTCTCGCAAAAAGTCAAACTCAGTGAGCGTAAATGGAGGAAACAAGCTGAGATTAAGTTAAGAAATTAACGGTTTCAGGCAGCCTTATTGTAAAATCTGTGATCAAGGCCCCAAGTGCACAGTGCAGTTGGGCTTTGAGTTTTGGTAGTCCAACAAACTCTCTCTTACACACACACACAGACACCGGGGTTATGGGGAGGTGAAATTACAGAAAATGCAATTTGTTGTAATCAAGGAGCGGAGGAGCACAGAAGGGAAATGGCACATTATCACTGATACGCAGCTCGGCGGCTCTCAGCCGTCAGAGCTGTCAACACATCACTATTACCCTGCATTATTCATTAGCCCTTTGCCACTCCAACAGCAGACACACATACAAATATTCACACACATATAAACCACATCCCCAGTCGGAGCGCTGCACGTCCTGGAGCCATGAAAAAAAAAAAGAAAAAAAGCTTGCTGGAATAAATAAAGGGGTGGGTTCTGCTAACCTGATAACTAACATTTCAAAGCAGATGTCTGCTGGGAGTGTAGACGCAGAGAGAGCGACTGACAGAATTCAAGGTCTACAACAAGCAATGTGGTTACATACGACAAATATAATGGGACAACGTTGCAGAAAGGATGCGGTTATTGTGTGGCCAATTTAAAAGAGAGGTACGGCGTGAAGCTGCCTTGGCAGGCGACAAATGGCATCCAGAGCCGGAGGACAGAGAGAACGCAATTTGCTTGTTTTGTTAAAGCCGAAAAACACAGCCTTTTACTCAACGACGGCAAACGAAGGTGTCATGAGGCCCGGCTCAACGCTGCCGCCTGGTTTTCTACTGAGTCTCTTTTCTCTTTTACTGAGTCCCCCATGCCACGGCTTTCCTCGAAAAATGAAACTTAATAAGTTGTGTTTGGGCACAAAAGAAAGAAACACACACGTAAAAAGCTCAGTTAAGTCCGTCTTCTTCTTGCTTTCTCCAACGCAGACCCGAGACAAGTGAGGCGGGAGTGATTGGGACTGACGCGCTAGGACGCCGCGGCGCTACCGGCACTGAGAAACGAAGGGTGTTTGAGAAATGAAGTCAGACACCCTGAGCAGGGTCTAAGCAAATAATCCCCCAGGTCTGACTGAGCTGGAGCTTATTGCGCTTTACCTGCCGGGCGCCGGAGGCTAAGGAGCGGCGGAGAACTGCCCAGGATCAGTGAGAGACTCCTCTACCTCCGACTCCGTTCAATAACTCTCGCTTGACGTTCGCAGCAGGCGAGCTGTCCATGTGTGCGAGACAATCCGCACTGACGACCGGTTTAGTCGAAGCGTGCTTTATAATGTGCCTCTGCAGCTGCACAAATATGATATGACACCTGTCAGAAACACTTAGCAGAATACAGCTCGACTCCATTGTGGGAAGTTGATCCTTACTCTGGGAGGAAATCATTTTGACCGTAAAACCTGTTGTGTGTCAGACAAAAGTCAATTACAATACAAGAAGTATTTGTAAGTTCAGACGCTTTTGGGCCGACCGCGAAATCATGACTGTGAATTTAAAGGAACACTCTGACATTCTGGGAAATACACTCACTTGCTTTCTTGCCGAGAGTTTGAGGAGAAGGTCGGTGTAACGCTCGTGTCCGTGCTCTAAATATGAAGCTACTGCCAACAGCCGGTTAGCTTAGCTTAGCATAAAGGCTGTAGCGAGCCTGACTGTGTGCAACGGTAACAAAATCCCTCGCAGACTCCTCACATACCGCATCTCTTAAACTTTTCTTAGTGTGCACGCTGTTATCTATTTAACTTTCATTTAACCAGGAAGCCTCTAAACATCATCTCTTTTATGATAGAGACAGATGGATATCACAGTCACACCTTTTTGTGACGTTACAAGCACAAACTTAATTGACTTTTTATGTGACAGACCAACACAAAGTACAGCATAATTGTGAAGTGGAAGGAAAATGATGATACAAATAAATATATGAAAAGTGTGGCGTGTCACATAAAATCCCAATAAAATACATTTAAGTTTGTGCTTGTAACGTCACAAAATGTGGAAATGGTCAAGTGGTATGAATACGTGTGCAAGGCGCTGTATATCAAATCAGTGTGTTTCCTCTTTAATCCCTTTCTCCGATTTCTGCTGTTACAATTAAAGATCATTTAAAGCCTGGTGAGTCAATGGTTACAAGCATCCTAGATTTCTTTAAAAAAAAAAAAAACTAATAAAAAACCAATTTAGGCTCGTTTTAATTTAGACGTCTCGACAGCTTTGACTTGCAAATCCGCAAAACTCGGTTCCTTCTGTTGTCCTCAGGAGCAGCACAATTGTTTTCTCACTCCTGTCTGATTCCAGAGCAGTTTGTAACACAGTTTTTACAGTCATATATGAACAAAGTGATATTGTAAACGCTGTGCTAAGGAGCAGGACTGGTGCGGTTTTGTTCTCGTCAGCCAGGTCAGTATGTGCTTGAAGTGGAGATGCCCGGGGCCTCCCACACATCCATCCTTTATCAAGTTACTTCAGACACAATCTGTGGAGAGCGTTTCATCAGAACAAACCAAGTGTCCTTCCTCTCTTAGAAGAGGAGGCTGGGCATTATAATCGACAGTTTATTTCTCCCGTAAAGCCTTTTTCTCTCTTCCGTTCTTCAAAGAAATTGCCACTTGTGCAGAGCTCCAGTTGGATATTGTCGGGGTTTCACAAGTGCCACCTAACCATCGCAGGCAAAAATGCTATTTTAAAGAAGGGCTTCTTCACCAGATGTAATGTTTCGAAACCGATCCGAGCCTCTGTCCCTCCCTTTCATCATCCAGATATGTGATTTTCTCCTGCCGGCGGGATGCGGCCTGATGCAAATGACTGTTTGTTATTAATTGATTATTTCATACAACAACAGGCTGCGAGACAAGTGGTTGCGTTTGCCCATGGGCGGGTTCTGTGTAGGGGAACGGCGTACTGTGTCTTCCTGTGTCTGTGAAGCAGCTGAGGGGCCCCTGGGACGACACAGTGACAAAATTGCGAGCAGAGCCGCGGGGCGAAAACAGCGCTTTTTCGCAACATTTCTCTTTTGCACAGACCACAGAGCACAGCAATTTATTTTAATGATGGGAATGAGCATTGCAGCCGCGTGGGCTTGCTGAGGCGTTTCTTAATTCTGCCGGGAGGCAACGTGAAGCATCGGGGGCGACCTCCACAGCCTGCATTATGAAATAGACAATTTGCTTTCTTCAGGTCTAGTTTTGTTTACTTTTGTACCAGTACGCAGCGTTTTATTAATAACCAGGAACAGGATGTCAGCCCTTGAAGAAAAAGACGCCTGTTGATGCAGAAGCTCCATCATCAGGTCAGGAACAACCCTTTCACCTGTTTTCATCTCTTTCTTTCCCTCCAATGACTCGACTATGAACCCCCTCTTTACTGGCATGACGTGTTAATGTAAAACATGTGTTTGCACTGTATATGTTTAATCCACGAGAGCAGCGTGGCTTTAAGGCAACGTCGGTCAGCCTGCGGTCCAGACTGAAATATCTCGCTAAATAACAACTATTGGATGCACTGCCGTGAAATGATGTACAGACATTCATGGTTACCAGAGGATGAATTACTTTCCCAGCAGCGCCACCACGAGGTTGACATTTGTGGTGTTGAGTGAAATGTCTTGACGACTACTGGAGGACTGGTACAGACATCCACGCTGCCCAGAGGAGGAAGTGAAACCACTTCAAATGTTTCCTGCAAACCTAATGACATTCACGTCAGCCTCAGCTGTACTTAGTGTTTAGTGCCAGTTAGAGAAGGTTACCGTGCCAACATGCTGAAGATGGTCAACATGGTAAACATTGCACCTGCCTAGCTCCAGGATGTTAGCGTTTCTGACTTTAGCGTTAGCATAGTGTGGATTCAGTGTCTTGTAATTGAATTGTGCTGCCAAGATTTCAATCTCAGGAGACTGTTTTTGTTCAATTAAAAGGCAAAAACAATAAATAAATTAAGTCTGAAAAGTGAACATAATACAAAATATATAATATACTGTAAATATGTCGAACTAGGGTTGTACAATTAATCAAACTGATCAAATTACTGACATTATAAATCCTATATTGCAGTTGGCAGAGTAAAATTGTCTAAATCCCATTTAATCAAACTGAAAAAAAAATCTACAACAACCAATAGCATCTAACCAGAGGTTCAGGCCACCAATCAGCCCACAGTCCAGTCCGAAACTTAAAACCGGTCCTGCTGTAAGTAATTAGGGACAGAAAGTAAAGATAGTATTTTGTACATGCAGGTTTGTAATCTATTTCCTCCACGTGTTGAAAGTTACACTCACTTTCATAAAACACTGAGGCGGCTAATGTGGGTGAAAACACCGTTTCTCTTCTTTCCCGTCTCATAACAGGAGACAAACTGCGGCACTTTCTACAGGAAAGCACGACTTTAATTTTCTGGCAGGGTCACAAATCTCCTCAAATGCACTTTTCAAAGCTTTGACAACATTTCACTATTATGTTACTGAATCCAGCACAGAAAATATCTGCTTGCTGTAAAATATGTGGCATTGGTTTGTCTCCATTCTACAGTAGTGACATAAGTTCATGGTTGCGGATTCAAATGTTTGGGGTTTTGTTTTTATATATTTTGTCGGTTAGCTGCACACTTCATTCCTCTACTGCACTTATCTTTTCATTTTGTTTTAAATGTTTTCCTTAACGAAGCAGGTCAACTGCAACACAACGAGGGGAGGTCACAACCAAATGCAGTTTCACGTCTGGTGAAATAACCTTTAAATTGAATTTAACTGGTCTTTTAATTAGCTTCCGCGCCACTTGAAACATTTTGGGGTCAATTTGAAAAAAACGTAGAGTGCAACTTAACGGGACTCTAGTTTTACTTTTTCCATCCAGGGAGCGCGTGTCATCCCTGCTCTTGAATTGTGAAACCAGTCGCTTAGCGCGTAATCATGCATCCCCTTCACAGGGACACACAATGGCTTTAAGTGCTTTAACGTAAACTGAAAAGGGCAGAACTGCTGCTACCGTCGCACCAGACTTTCTAACTCCACCTCTAGTTCTGTCAGGAAATACAGCAAACTCCTCGCCACGCTTCTTCTTCTACAAACACAGGAGATGTTACGGAAAACATCAGCAGACAAAGGATCCAGCTGAAAACACACACACACTATTTATAGAGAATTCAACAGGTGCAACAAGGTCCCAATCAACACAAGTGTGAATCCTTAAACTAATGAAATCAGACTAAACAAAGGAGGAAGTTACACTAATGAACCAAGAAGCCAAACAAGAATATTAAGCCCCGGCTGTTACAATAGCAGGTGTTAATTAAAATAATGAAAGTTTTTGATGAATTATTGCAGGAGCACTCGTTTCCCCAAAAGTACATGATATTGAATACAAAGTTCTTCTGATGTTTTCTTTTTTTTTATCCATTGTTCCATTAAAGCTCTGGCAGCCTGAAGATAAAACAAGTCTGGCGTTTCTCACAGTGCAGATACATCCAGTCCATCTGCCACTTTACTGCTCAGCAACTTTAAAAGATGAGGCGGGCGATATTTGACAAATCCCATGAAAAAGACCAAAACCAACAATGAATTGATCCCACTGACAAGTAAAGTCAAGATACATATAGTATACTGTTGCATTGCAGTATAATGTTCCTTCCATTACAACACACAAGGCCGCCAGCTGCGTATTAATCTGCGGCTGAAAATAGTCCCCAGCAAATGCTTTATTTACTCCTATTTGAATTACATTCTCTCAAAACTACAGCTGTTTTAGGGAACTACTGAGCCTTTATAAAAACTTACAATGAAATATACATTTAAAAAAATGACACTACATATTTGTGACCAACTTATAAAGATCTATGTCTTCAGACAGAGAATGTAGGGAAGCCGGAAAGTACTGAGAGACCATCACGCTGTTGGTGTTGGTCTTTTCATGCCATTTATTGACTTGGGAGAAAATGCAGAATAACATGGGCCTCATCGTTTAATCTCTGCTTTCAGGAAAACAACAAAACCAGATCATCAGCATACAGCAGTCATTTTAAATAACTATTTTTTTTCAAGCTCACTGTGTCGGGCTGAATCCTATATCCTCTGACGAAAACGTGCAGAGGTTTGATGCAGTTTGTAACAAGGACACATGGATGTAAACATGGTGTGTGCTGTTTGATTTCGGCTCCAGACAAGCCAGTAAGCAAGGCCAGTGTTTAAGTATCTGCAGTAACGACATTAAAAGCTTCCTGCACAGATCGCCCATATACATAGACATATTATTTATTAAGGTGGAATCTGTCGCCTCTGTATAGATGGAGCTTATTTCGGTTTGCAGAGAGCCTTCAGTCAGCTCCGCAGGACTTTACAGTCCAGACGACCTGCACTTGGTTCTTTTTTTTCTTTTCTTTAAGTTAATGGTTTCAACATTTTTATTCCAACCTGCCATGCTACATTGTGAATTGTTCCCCCAGTTTATCTCACATAGTTTTTCTTTTTTTAAACCCCGAAAAAAAAATCTGTTCAATTGGAATCTCTATTTTGTCTTCTGATGTGTTACACTCTCTTTTCTTGGGGATTAGCCCTTTGTACTGTAGTCCTTTAGGGCCCGATGATATTGGATTTTTGTTTCTGGCTCAATATTCTTAGCTGTTTTCAAATTCTCTCTCTCTCTCTCTCTCTCTCCCTCCCTCCCTCTGATGACCCCTTTTCCATTATTTCCTGTTCACACTCAATCACTGCTCCTCTGTGTTTTTATCACCTCTATCCACAATTTCCCTCTCTGACCCTTTCAGCTCTCTTCTTCCTCCCCTCTCACTCTGTTCATCCCTCTCTCTGTTCTGACCCTCTGTTCCCTGCCTTCCCCTCTCCCCCGAGTTAATGGCCTTGTTGTCCTCTTAAAGCGAGCGCATGTCATTATGAGAGGAGATAGAGGACAGACGGCTGGTGAGGCTCTGAACTCCCCGCGTGGAGGCTGATGTCCCAGCAAACTGCCAACAGTCGTGACACTGCTCTGACATTTTGCACAGAGGATTTTGTGGAGTGAAGTACCCAATTAATAGCTAATCGCGGGTACGGTGAGTTTCCTGCCACCGGAGTCAGACTGTGCTTCCTGAGGGAGAGGACTGAGGACAAAACCACGATACGATGAACACACCACAGTTGAGTAGAAATGTTTTCCTAACCTACCGTGAAGTGCCCAAGTAAAATGTCAGAGCATCAAAGCACGCTACACTGCCACGGCTACTCGGCCTTTTCTAATGTGGGATCTCACTTAGCCTGTGGAGTGCAATATCTCGTGTTGGTAAATGTCACAATAATCAGCTTTTAAAGTCAAACTTTTTATGGAGTTGACCTGTGACCGCTACTTTAGGGTAAAATACAACTGGAATATCAGCTGAAAATGGGCGTGCAGCAGTAAAATATGTCTCATTAACCCGAGGAAATGCTTTGAAGTGAAAAGCAACAGATTTATAATGGCTAAAGCGTTGAGTCTGGCCAAAGTCCAGATTCCGGTTAGGCCTTCTTTCTTCTTAAAGCTTGTCTGAAGCTTCTGATAAAATGATCTGCCCGTCACCGTCTGAAGGGGCTTCACGCAGCTTTAATGTTTGTGTTATTTTAATCCAGTGCAGAAAAACCAGCATTTAAAAGTGAGCTTGGACCCCGTCAATACAGCACGCTGTTAATACGCGGCGTCTACGTGATCGAGAAATGCTAAACATATGTTGGGCTGCCTGAACTTAATAATACATAATGAATGAAAAGAAGGTTGACTCGCCCCGGCTTCTGTGTTGACTGACATTTTGATCAGGCTCGCCTAAAATAACGAACCAGCGCTGGCTTCTGTCCAAGTACACCAACGTTGACAGAAGCCTACAACTTGACCAATTACTTTTTATTTTGTGCTTATCCGTTCATGATCAGCTGTTATCGTGCGCTTACTTCAACAGCTATTTGTGTTTAGGTCTTGATTTAATGGAGTGACTGACTGGAATCAGGGCGATTCAGAAATTTGCATATTGGGTTGAAGACCTCATATTATGGTCATGATAAAATGTCAATATTTTACATACTTTCATCTAATTGAACAGATAATTAACAAATACTTAGAGATGATTGATTCTGGCATGATGATGGTCACAATGACACGACCGATGCTGTTTTCAGTGGCAAGGCAAATTTAATTTCTAAAGCACGTTTCATACCCAAAGTGCGCCCCCTGCAGAGTCTCCGCTAGCGTGATCCGTGCTGCTGCGTTCACTGACACGCTACACGTGGAGAACATCCATCATCCTAAGTTGCTCCGCACTCGCAACATTTGTCCCCTGTCGTGTTTACAACAAAAAAAAAAAAATGTAAATCAAAAAAACCCACAAGCACCCAAATAGTCGACCAGATGGTGCTAAATGGCGGAAGCCAAAAAAGCAACATATTTCCGCCTCTCTCCGCCTCCCTCCTGCATCCTCACAGTGATCCTTCCCCTCTCCTGACATGCACGGAGCTCACGGCAACGGGTTTCCACTGATCTCCTCATCGCCGCCTGGCAACCGGCACTTTAATAATTCTCTCAGTGCAGAAGAAGGCATCTGATGCTTCCATGCCCACCACCACCCAAGCAGTTTTCTCTCATTAATTTCGCAGCAGCCCCCCGTGACTCTGGGGCAGAGACTTGGAGGAGAAGACAACACACTTACATTTTAATCTGTACGTTTTGCTGCTTTATTTTTATGTCTGTGCCTGAGCCGTTTGTTTTACAGGCAATGCTTCTTCCTCCATGTGGGCAAAATAAACGCACAATGATGTCTTCCTTGTCTCTCTAATGGCATTAAAGCCTTGTTAGAATTCATAAATCTGAGCAATTCAGTGACTAAATTCATTACAGAGCTGCATATAGCTTTGATAATAAATCATAGTCAACTCCGTGCTTATCCCTAAAATAGACCGCTGCCAGATGCCCTGTGATGAAAAGATCCAAAGTCTGAAATTCTTTGAAAAATTCTGACATAATAAAAATAATTACTACCATCTTAATTTTCTATAGCCCCAAGCAAAATAAGATAACACTTTTACCATAGGAGAAAAATAATGTGCGTATGATGTTGTAATATAGTTTTCATTTATTCTTTTAATTGAGTTCAACACTCGAATGCCTCAAAAAGTGAGGCAAAAGTCAAAAGCAGCTTGGCTTCACTGATAGCTGTTTCACACAATTACCACCCACAGATAATGTCTCTGTCTCAGTCCGGCTGAAGCTTCAAAGCACATCGCTCTCCCCTCTCGTCTGAAACAACTGGGCGGATATTTCTAACTGATTATATAACCTCGTCTCCTCATTTTAAAAGACAAAGCCAGATTAGTCAGCTAGAGCTCAGCTGAATCCAGGTGTGCCGCACACGCAAAGCAAAATTTCTGTTACATTTCAGGGCATTTAGCCTCGAGCGTTAATCCTCAGATATGTACAATGAGTGGAACAACAGATTCCTACTTGGGTTCAAGCGATTTCGGGTTTTTTTTTAGTTAGCAATAGCTCATGTTTTGTGCCAGTACTCTGTGTATTTTCAGTATTCAGCGCCTGTCCTAAATTCTCTTATTGTCTGGGTGAGAAAGCCTCCGAAACAACAGTCAGACCACTCTGGGGCACCTAACCTCTCCGGCAAAACCCAAATTAATGGGTTTTATAGAAAAGAATGAGGACCACCTACACACGGAAAGACTCAACAATTAAATTGAGTACAAATGTAAAATAACAAGGCTAAGAGTCGTGCAGCCACGCTAGCGGCTCTGTGAGGCTGTAGCTACACTAGGTGAAAGTCGGGGGTCGCTGGAGATCCGTCCAGTGCTGGTCGAGATATTTCAGTCTGGACCAAAGAGGTGAACTAGAGCCATGATGCCACTGTGGCTAAAAATGCCAAAATTCACTGGTTCCAGCATCCCTTGGGGTTTTCTCACTTTTATATCTTAGTCGAATGAATATCTTGGTTTTTGGATTGCAATCTCAAGGCAGCCCCGTGGGCTTTAGGAAAAAATGAGATGCAAGTTTCTAGCATGGACTAAATGATTAAGTGATTATTAGAAACACAAAAGAAGTGAGTGATTATTATTTCCACAAGGCAAACTATTCTACTGTACGTTCCAGTTGGAAATGCTATTCACTTAAAGTCATCATGCAACAGTTATCTGCAGCTCATAGAACAACATCTTGATAAAAAAAAGTATTTATGAGCCATGGTTTATGGTTTATGGGCCATTTAGTAGCTTCACTTAACAAAGCGCTGACAAACAGCCTTGAGCGAAAGAATCCCATCGCTATCCATGAGCCGAGCCAAGAACACACATCGCATTTGTTTTGCTAAAAGGGAGGAGTGTGACTCGTGTGTTATTCACAGTGAGAATAAAGTGTCTTGGAAACGAAAGCCTCGTGCAGGCTGAGAGGTTTATCTTATCGAGCAAACAACATAAAAAAAATAGGCGATACTACATCAGACTGTACATCCGCTGCCCTCAAAGAGGATGAACCCTAAACCCTGGCAGTGTTGGCGACGTGTCACTCCGTCAACCACTTCTGAAGATTTATTTGGCAGAAAAATCAGAGTAACAAGTGGTGGAAGGTCAGAAGAGGTGAGCGGGAGTCTGAACAGGTTTGGTAAAAGTGAGGCAACGTTGTGACTCAAAACAAAAAGAAAGACAGAAAACCTCGCTGGAAAATCCCACACAGAGGGAGGAACCGTCTGAAGGCTCTGCAGCCTGATCAACATGTTAATGGGATGCCTGTCCAAGACCAAGGGAGTGAAAATCAAGGATTAACAAAACCCGAAGAGGACCGACTTGAGAGATTTCTCCTGGGACAGAGATCAAGACAAAGACCTGAGATCCAGAATTACACACATAACTACTGATAATCATTGATCTTAAGCTCAATAATCAGTTAATCTCACGCGCACTGCTGAATAATTCATTACTGCCTCCTCTCTGGCGTCACACCTTAGAGAGTTTCACCTTAAGGAGTAATCCCAAGTAAGAGTCCAATAACCATGATACTTTAAGCTCTCGCCGAGTGTTCAGGCTGCTCTAAGCCACAGCGGGTCCCCCTCTCTTACTGTAAAGAAGATTTATGGCCGCTCGCAAAGAAATGTGTCGCACCCTTAATATGCAAAACCCTCTTGCTCTGACAATGCAGCACCGCGCCTGGTTTTACAGGAGGCTTACAGAGAACGCTGCCGTGATTCTACATTTTCATGTTCATCACACCACATTATGAATATGGTAAATGATGCCGCACACAAAGCAGAGATCTGAAAGGTGTGACAGGCGAAATAATGAAGTGATCATTCTTCCTTTAACGCGTAATGCATTCACTAATTTGACACATTTACACAATGTCACATCTCTTATGGATTTAATTTCCACATCGAATCTCTGGTACAGATATTGATGCATGTCTATATATTTATATACATGTATGTACATTCATTCAGGCACTGTACAGGTTTAAATCCCCCCCCAGGACGGGAGGCAAAGACACTGCGCCAGGTGGATGAAAATAAGATGGTGTCCTAAAAACAACAGGAAGTAAGTTATTAAGCTGCACTACTACATGCAGAGTATAATATGGCATAAATTGAAGTGAGGCGTGAATCAAAATGACTCCTAATCTTTGGGAGCCGCTCTGAAAAGCTGACCCAAAAGTAAAGCATCCAGTTTCACAGGTCTCTGCGGCCACACGAGACAAAGACACGAGGAGGACACTGGAAGTCTGGGATCACTATGATCTGCGTGTCAGTCTGTTTAAAAAATGCGAAAACAAAATGCGAGGCAGTAATGCGCCGCGTCAGCCGATTGCAAAGAACCCCGAAAGATGGTGTTTGTCGTGAAAAGCAAATGGCTGAATAATTATTTGTCGCTGGCTGAGAAACTCTCGAGAGCAGGCGCCGCTCAGTTTGGAGAGATGAGGGTTTCGTCATTTTACAAGCAGATTTTAATCCTACTGCCAAGGGGGGGGGGGGGGCTTCCCTTCTCACACAGCGGCGTACAACTATCATTTGGAGCGATCAGTCCACATCCAATTTAGATCTGAACATACAACAGAACGTCACCGACGGGATGCATTGCAGCTGGTGCTGTCTTCTTTCTCAGGACACCGACAGGCGATCCGTCCGTCCTGCTCGCTCCAGCACCAGCACCGCACAGTGAGCGTGGTCTCGCATTATGCAGCAGGCTTGCATTCTATGTTCAGACTGTTTGAGTGTGATTTCACAGTAAGGCAACACGTCTCCGGCCTAAATATCAGAGATAAGCCTGTTTAAGTCAGAAGGTGTTAGAGGATCCACGAGACAAGTGATCTGCTGTCGGGAGACTTAGGATTCTGTACCTGCTGCAGTTAAAATGTCAAACTCCGGCCTGGGAAAAGAAGAGGAAGAGCAAGGGAGAGCTGTGGGAGGAGGAGGGCACGGCCATCTGCAGACCTGATTAATGTGAAGAATAAAGATATTTGCAGACCATTAGCATTGCTGGAAATTCACATTACTGTTCTCGGCTTGGTTTCATACTGATGTAGTTACACTTTACATTACACTGCACACACCAGCTGTTTTCAGTTCTTTAGAGGCAGCTGATTTATGTTCATTTATGTATGTATATGGTATTTTACATTTATGTTATCGTTTATACGTTTATACAACACTGTGTTGATATTAAATGTCAAGTAAAATGTAAAGAGAATGTTTTTGGTTTTTTTATACACCTACAAATGTCCTGTTTTGTCTGACCAACAGTCCAAAATCCAAAGATCTCACTTTACATATATAAATATAAAACAGAAAAGCAGCACATCCTCACATTTGAGGATTCTTCACATTTTTACTTCATTTTCTTGCCTCGTGAAAAAAAGCAACTACTTGCTTCAGCTAGTTGATATGTAACTCCATCATATACATATATGAACCATTTAGTGAAAATAGATGTAGAAAATGTCAGTATAAACTAATATTATTGCCAATTATCTTACTCTTCTTGTTGCGTCAACTGTTCTTAATGCCCTACTTTACATTCTATGCATGTTTTGAATGTTAGTTCTCTCCTACAGAATCCTATTAGTTTTTGTTGTTGCAGCAACAGGGAACAATAAAGGCTCATTTTATCCTCTTATGCCTTTTAAGGACAATATAGCCCTTTATAAAGGACAAATAAAATTCTTAAAAACAGC
Source organism: Gadopsis marmoratus (assembly GCA_036023855.1). Classification (NCBI taxonomy): domain Eukaryota; kingdom Metazoa; phylum Chordata; class Actinopteri; order Centrarchiformes; family Percichthyidae; genus Gadopsis; species Gadopsis marmoratus. The sequence goes on from JAVQJF010020733.1 coordinate 20,130, forward strand.
ATAAATGTGCAAGAAAGAATCTTGGCAACAGTGGTGCAGAGACATATTCTTCGTATGCACTGACCCACCTTGTGTTATGAGGCTATTTTATCTCTTTAGAGTGTAATTTCTCTGAAGCCACAGATGCATTTGATCTAATAAGGCTTATTAGATGGGGATGGGATGCTACATGACTAGTGATGCAGGTGTGTGTTTGGGAGATTTCGCCCAGCAGAGCTTCTTCAATCGGGTTTCGCAGAGCATAACAGAAAATGAATTTAGTGCTTTTGTGGCTGCGGGCTAACTGTCATGTCTACCTGCGCTACTGCCCAGCTGGTCGAACAGCTGACTCATGTGAGCCGCAAGTGATTTTGTTACTCCACTGCACAGCGGAGACGTGATTCCAGTACGGTGGAGAGCAGAGACGGCATCCTAAATGAGGGTTTGACAAAAGGGGTCATCTTGTGCGGCAAAACTGTTCGTGATGCTCTGCGATGCAAACACGGGAGGCTGTTTGTTGAACACCGATTTACTCATTTCAGGGCACCGAGAAACGACATAAAGTGTGGGTTAAAAAGAGTAAAAGGCACACTTTCAACATGACGATGCCATCATGCACAAAGCGGTCCACAAAGAAATGCTTCTCTCAGTGAGGTGTGGAATAACTTGACAACAAATACGTATGACGACGGGATCGTTTCATTTCAAATATTGAAAGATTTTTGGTTTACGTGAGTGATCGTGTTGATGATGAAACACCAGATCATGCTGAAAATCGAGCACTTTTCAATGAGCATATTCGAATTCACGCATATTCCTGCAAGCTTGAAAACATAACGGTTAAAATTAAGCATTTTCCAAACTCCCTCTTTAAATATACTTCCCATAGAAACTGTTTACATTCTTTCATTTACTGTTTGACATAAAGTGCCAGTGGGCTACACACACTCCTGGAACCGGAGTTACATCCAGCTATTTCTTCTCGTCTCGTTACTGATTAGGAGAACGCAGGGGTGCAAACGCTGTCATGTTTCCCGGAAAGCGCTTTGCTAGGAGGTGCAGATAATTTAACCTTCCTCGAAGTTGCTTGATGTTTGTCTTCACTATCAATAATCTCCACCGGTATCGGAAACCTGTACGGAAAAACACAAGCGGCACACGCTCACCAATAACAGACAGCAGCCCTGATGTGCATCCCTTTTTAAGGAGCTACTCCTTAAAAAGGGATGTCTGCAATGTGAAACCATTAGCCCTTAACGCACAACTATAAGCCCCCGCTTTTATCGACCAACATCACTGCCCGGCCTCACTAATGCTCATGTGGCTGAATGGGAGAAAAAATAAGTGGTAATCCTTCCTGGGGAGTGGAGGCTGTAGGAGCAGCATATTAATGCCCATAGTTTCAATCACACAGGAGGTGTAATGTCTGGGTGTGTCCACATACTATTGGCCATACAGTGTGAATGAGAAGATAAAGTATACATTTAAAAAAAGAGAGGGGCAAAAAACTAGCAACACGGTCCAAAGACCACTGCTAATATATGACAAAAATTTTGTTTTTGTGACCACCGAGTGATGAATTTCAAGCACTTCTTTGTTTTAAAATGCACACACAGATCAGACAGAGGCTGCGAATAAACCTCTAGGATAAAAGGACTTTTGCCTTTTTGACATTCCAAATGGAAATCCAATGACCAGCCCTCCTCCGCTAATAGTTGTGCCAACATCCTCCGAGTCCATTACATCATTAGGGCACAAATGCAAATGGCCTTTAAGGAAGACGTCGCCTTCAGCTGACATGTTGCGTCTCTCCCTCTGCCTCCTGTCGCTCTCGCACGAGGCCACGAGGCCACGAGGCCACAGAAAATGGCGAGCCGCTGATCGCCTCGTCCTCTGGGAGCAAACACACTGTGTGATGACTTCCTCGGTTCTTCCGAGTCGACCGTTTTCGACCTGGTGAACAGTCGCCAAGAATGCCGGGTTGCTTGTGTTTCAGGGTTTCCAGTGGTGTCATCTAATAAGATAATTTCACAGCAATTACAAGCCTTGTAAAACGTCATTACATGCTCGCTCAGTGACAAATCCTTGGTTTGGATGGCGCGCAGACACGCTCAGTGCCGATTTTGAGGGCCACATACAGTGGGAATCACGGCTTCATGTGGGGCGAAACACAATGAATCCTCCTGCTCGCGTTTCTCTTTAAACGGCGGCTCGGTGCCATAAGCGTGAAACTACAGTTCTGCGGCGATGCTGCAAACATTGCGTTTCAATCTCCAACACAAGCCAACAGCAACAATCCTGCTATGCACAGTTTCTTCTTCTCTCCACATCCAACACACAAAGCAATTACAGATGCAGTCACGTACTACGCAGCCTGTAAACAAAGCTCTGCGCGCTGGCGGGGAGTCATTTGACACTGAAGCTCTCCATCACGACGCGACGCAGATTGCATCAGCAAAGTTCAGTGATCGGGTGCTTTCCGTCACATACTTCAGGGTCAGGCAGCAATTTTCAGCTGCTTTGTCTGGAACATCGCAAACTTCAAAACCGCGCTGGAAACATTTGTTTTAAACATAAAAGCAAAGTGAGGCTGCAACAAAGAGGAGAATACAATCCCTGTCAAGTGAAAGTGGGTTTTTGTATTACGCGTACATGATTCTCTCTGTAATTATCTGACCAAAGTTGACACAGTATAAGCACAATGCCCAAACACAAAACAGAGAAAAATAGCGGGCCATGCTGAACAGATGATAAAGACACCAAGCCATCGGAGAAGAAACGTGTAAACAACAATGGACGTCCATTTTATGTATATATTGTCTACGGTTGGTTCCAAACAGTGTTGGGCAAGTTACTGCAATGCTCATCAGCAAGAGTAATGCGTGACATTAGTCGTTACGTTACCTTCCGGCTCCAACTCTACACCTGCACGTCGAGTCTCGTGTATAAATAGAAAATGAATGGCTCAACAAGCAGGCAGCCCTGCAATTTGGAGGGATTTACTGACCATCCAGCAGCTAGCTTACCCTCGGTCGCTGCACACGGCTCTGCATGAAGTCCCGACCTCAGCTGTGCGGTTCACACACCTGCAACTCTAAACAAAACTGGGTGACTCCTGAATATATCCCTGACCAACGTTAGCAAGCCAGCTGAGAACACACGACACGGGAATAAGACAACTTTGGAATTAACAGGAGTTGCATTTCTCCCCGTTGAACATTTCGTCAGGATGTGCAAATGAATTTTTGATGTTCCACTTTCTGGTCTGTGCAGGCATTAAGGATTTCAGTCAGTCCGATCCAATATTTTCAGCATGAGCTACTGTCCTTAAAATACAGGAACTATAGAGCCAGAACTTGTAGCATTAGCAGGAATAAAGCCTAAAGCAGTTTCACAGACAACAAACAGGAGACCTGTGGAAAGCTGAAAGGTTTTCTCTGAGTGTTTATGTACAAATGAGCTTTTATTCCACAGGGATGTTGTCAGTTTTAAACCAGAAAGATCTCCCTGAATCCAAAATCCCTGTAGGTTTCCCCTCTTCATTCTCTCTGGAGCACCTCAAGGCTTTCCCAACTGAAAACATCATAAAAGCATCTCAGATCTGCGACACGTAACTTTGTTAAAGAGCCACATTCACAAATATTGAACCGACTGTGATCATAACGCAGTGGAGGCGTTTCATTTTAAACCCAAACTGTTTCAGGATGAGAAAGTGCAGACTGCCAGGGCTACTTATGATTACAAAGCATGATTGACATTCACACAAATAAAAGCAGATTAAAATAACATTCAAAACATATTTGGAGTTACACGATTAAGTTAATCTATGATTAGACTGACTGATGAATTGCAGATGAAACAGATTTTTGGTTCTTCCTTCAGACTGGTATGTAACATGAAGGACCAGCGACCCCCTTTAAGGATCACAACACTTGTGTTTGTGTCGCTTTTCTCACTTTCGGGTTTGAAAAATAATTTCCTCAAATTACAAGCTTCGCATTTAGTCACAGTTACTTAATTTTATCCTCCTTTCATTGCACCCGAGGTAAGAGTTTTCATGCAACAGCTGCTTTACGTCACACTGTACCTGCTCTCATCCAACAGCTGAAGCAAGAAACCAGAGTCTTCATCGCAAAGTAGTCCCTCAAAAACATGTCACCTTACGGATTATACTGTCACATCTATGTCATCTTATTTCTGAGGGAGTTAAAGTTGAGCGTGACACAATAAAAATATATTGCAAGTAACAACAAGTAATCTAATTCTATTCTATTCTGATTGCGTATGAGAATGACGTGCTGACGTGATCACACAGGAGTAACTGAGCAATGACTAAAGGTCACCTGTGGAGTCTTTCACCACGAGTCGCGCTTTTAATGAACGTTTTGATGAGTATGTACTCAAATAGTTGGTATCTCCTGCTCTGACCATGACAGGGACAAGGACAGGGGTGACATGACAAACATTTGTTCGGATCGATGCATGTAGTGGAGGTTGGTGTTGGTGTTGGTGTGGAGCAGCTGCATGAGGTCCATATGTTCCTATTTCAGATGTCTTTGAGTTAATTGCAAGACAGATGTGACGCCGTAAAGTTTGCCCATTAAAAACAAGCAAATGTTCATCCAATTCCATGCTCCGTGTGTTTTGCAGACTGAAGTAGACAAAAGTAAATGAGCTATATCTAAATGACAAATGACACCTGTATTCTCTGGTAATTGAAGGCCACCCGTGGAGTCTTTTGACTGTTAGTGATGTTTAATGAGCAGATCCCTGTATTGTTTCAATCTCGTGTTCTACTACGCAAATGAGTTTGAGGGTGACGCGACTCTTGACTGATATAAATGTAAATGTGTAGTGGATCGTAAGGCGTCAGTAAGCTGGGTGGCCGATCGCTGGGTGAAGTGACGGTTGGATTACTGGTTTGGGAGGCAGCAGGTTTCAGACGCTGTTCCACGATCCAACAAGGACGTCTGCTGAAGCACACCGACGCCTTTAAGCCCAAATCACACTTTCTGCATCAGCGGAAATTTTGTCACCTTGACAAAAAAATGCGTGTATTGCAAAAGCCTCATGTATAAAGCTTGTGATTGACGGTTAAAATAATTAAAGGGATGCAATGCTGAAAAGGGCAGATTCTACTGGGGGAAAAAAAAAGCCCGATTCAATTGAAGAGGAATCATGGAAACACACATAAGCAGACACATGCTATGAAGGAGCAGCTGGGAAGCAGAGACCCAGGTCACGCAGGCCCAGGTGGCAGTGCTGTAAAGTGACACTGTGATTTAAGTCCTGTGTCGTCGTAAGGTCTCTTATCTACCGCCGCTAACAGGGCCACGCAGATATGGTCTGACTGCAGCTCAGGAGGTAGCACTGGTGACGGATCGGTTCAGCCCCGTGCAACGTCCCGCCGCAGTGTGCATTTACATGAATCATATGTTTAAGCAGCTGCCAAATGCATTTACATCCAAGGCTGTGTGCAGTCAGAATTTCATTGTCGTGGCTCTTGTTAGATTCAGGGTTTTTTCCGGCCCGATTCGCTCAGATTATTCTTTGCTTTTTGTTTGGGCAGTTCACTGAAGAGGAACGCTAGATGGATGGGGCGACAAAGAGACAGAAAACGAGAGAGATTTGAACCTGAGACGTTATGGTGATGCTGTGTCTCAGACCGCTGAGTCATCAGGATACACCTTCCGTTTGTTTGGAAATACACAGACACGGATATTTTCCCTGCCAGCAAACAAAAGCAATTTTCACCTGCAGAATCCTGTGTATGTGGTGATGTTGGGAGTGCTGTATTCTGTCATTTTAGATGGAGAGTTTAGATCATAGTCATGTCTGTACATACTAAAAGAAACTCCTTACACATTATTATAATAATTATTATTATTATTAAGAGGATCCACTCAATTCCATGAATGAAGTCTCTACTAAATACACATTTTTAAAGTATGCTTTTTTTGCAGGTGGTATACAAGAAATCAATGTACTTCACTGCTTTGTTTCATGGGAAACGATCCAAAATTGGTGCCAATGGACTTTAACTACACTGTGACTACAGGATAACACCTCACAAAGAGAAAACACAAGATTTATAATACTTCTGTTTGCTTTCTGAGGTGTTACTGGAGCTGGGTTTTTTCTCGTTAACCGCCATCCATTTAAAAAAATGCCCACGCTGTGAGCAGCTCCGCGACTTCCTCTGAGCAATCCAGTCAGAATAATTGACATCTTTGTGTACACTGGATTTTCTCACTTTTCCCGTGTAAACACACTACACACTTAAAATGTGCTTAGAACTAGTACTCGGTTTGGCATTGGGACACAGCTGGTGGCTGTTTATTAGTTCCTTCTTGGTGTGGAACAACGCTTGATGGTCTCATTCGACCTGCTCCTTTGAAATCAGCTCTATGACCGCCCTTTACGTCTGGCCACAGAGCTGACCCACGCTGGACTGAGGCGGTCTTCACTTCAGCCCTGTTTAGGTCATCGTAACCCCTCCACCTCCGAGTCTCCTTGAGTTTCATGTCCATCCAGAAATGACTGAGATTCCAGGCAGACCCTTTACGTCTGGTTTTAAATTACTGGCTGAGAGATTCCACCTGATCAACAAAGCGAGGCAGAGGCGGCGCGTCTCCTCGGCTGCTTGCGGCAACCTGGATAATTAGAGTTGTGTTCGATCGCTGTTCCATCTCCGCCAAGCTGATCATTATCCCGCGCGACATGCAGCAAGCGCTGACAGTAAACCCGTGAGCACACACGCACAAATGGCAGGGTAAACTATTTCAAGTGTGTGATGTTGTTGTGGACTTTTAAAATGTTAATTAATGTAGTTTTTATGGATAAGCAGAGAAAATAAATTGACAAAGTTTATTTTTAGATTTAGTCATATTGCTGTAGGCCTCAAGAAAACCAGCTTGCATGGCTACGTGAGTAACACAAAGAGCTGTGGCTTATTTCTGGAGTGATATGATTCTGTATACGACCAACACAATGATAGCAGTTATTCCCTTCTCTCCCCTTTGATTACATTAAAATATTAAAATTGATTACATTAAATTTGATTACATTAAAAAAAAAAAAAAACTGTGTTACTGCTGACTATCGGGCTGATTTAAAAGTGGTTACCATGGAAACTAATTACCTCTAAAACACTGGAATACAAACAATGACATATAGGCAAACCTCTCAGCGTTCATCACGCCGTTCATTGTTCGCACCTCGAGTTTGGACAATCAGTAATGATTGGAGCACTGCATCACACCCGGGAGCATTGTGTCCTGTAATGAGAATCTTCCCCCCGAGCAAACCTCCCTTATCCCACCTCTCTGTCTGCGCTTCGTGGGCCTTCGGAACAGCTGAGCCAGGCTGAACATGGACGCTCTACATGAAATTCAGTGTCAACCCTGCCGTTCTGAATAACAGCGGGACAATGGAGTGGGAATGGAATGGATGCCATGCCTATTACCGAACATGTTAATCCTCTCAAGAAGTTAAGAGAGGTCTTGAGGACATGTGGGAGTGGCAGGACTGTACGGCTCTGTGGAAATGAGCAGAGGCTAGTCTGAGAAATGAGGTTCATCCTGAACAATAGAGAGCCTGGAACCTGGTTCCCATAGTCATTAACCTGCAATTCTCTTTGGGGAGTTGATAGAGGAAGGAGTTGCTAGGTGGGTCTGTCTTTAAATAACAGAGAGCAATTTTAGCATGTGTTGTTGCCAAATGTCTCCAGCAAACAAATACCCTTTCCAGCTTTCCCTGTTATCCTTTACTGTTCTACGGCTTGAATAATTTTACCACCGAGACGCTGTCAGAGAAGTTGTGAGACCAGCTGCAACAAGGGTGTTTAAAAAGACTGCCAGAATCATCATTAACTGGATTTCTCCCAGACCAGCATTTGGCTGACGTCTGTAACACAGGCAGCCCATGTTTCTGTGGCTCCTCATGAACGTTTCTCTCTGGAGAGTGGCCTCCAGTGCCGCGGAGAGCCTCTTCAGAGGGAAAGTTAAGTAACTCACTTTGAAACGCCTCATGAAAGCGGAGGATTTGAGACGAGGAAAACACAGAGCGCCGAGCAGACCTTCTGCATCAATGAGGTCGTTGTTGTAGTGGTGAACAGAACAGTGAATGTCAAAGGACTGAGTGGTGAATTTGTCAGAGAGACGAATCGAAGGTCTGCTGTGGAATGTTGTGACGCTGTGCCGGAAACAGAAGCCAACAAATGAACAAGACCGTGATCTGACTCACCTGTCTTTTCCCGTCTCCTTCTTGAAGACCTTGTCGCAGTAGTTCATCCTGTCGTCTGTGGTGACGTAGATTTGTGCATGAGGGTAGTTCTCGGCCGCCTGTCGCAGCATGTTGTACACGATGCCCTTCCCGTCCTTCCTCATGTTTCGTAGCGGCCCCCACACAACGTAGACGGTGTCGTTGCCCTGGCCGAAGAAGTACTGGGGCTTCTGCAGCAGCAGGGGGACGCTGGTGTGCGAGACGACTCTCAGCGTGGTTCTCTGGCCCACGTCGTGTTCGAAGCCCCGCGTGGGCGCGTTGTTCATCCTCCAGATGCAGGGAGAGCGGTCAATCTGTGGGCTGGCAGCCTGGCCCAACATCTGGCCAGAGCTGGACACGATACTGCAGAGCTCACAGTGCAGCTTCAGAGGCTGAAGGAGAGCAAACAAGTCAGTTACAGCAATGAATCGTTTTTTTACTATAATTGCTCAACTAAGAAAAGTCCAAGTCAATTCTCAAGTTAAAGTCAATGAAAACAAATCCAAGTAGGAGTCAAGTCTCAAAATCAATCAAGAAATGTCCAAGGCGAGTCTCACGTCAAGTAAGACAAGTCTGAACGGAGTCTCAAGTCTCTCAGAGTTAGTCTCACATCAAGTCTCAAATTAACATACAAGTCCAAATCAAGTCTCAAGTTAATGAGGGCACAACCAAGTCAACTTGCAAATGTTCATATCCGAGTCCAAATCTCAAAGCTACAGCTGCAGTTCAAGAGACAATGAGCTATCTATAACTTCTACCAACACCGAAGGCAGCAATCAGAGGCCGAAGAGAAGGGGGATATATCACAGTGCAAAATACTGCAGTGCATTATCATTTTTCTGTTACAGCTTGAGAAACAAGGCTTTTCATCCTGCTTGTATGTCTTTGTATATACAGGCAACAACATCCTCTGTCATCGAGAGGCTAAGCAAGTGCAAGAAAGTTGGTAAGGGAACAGGAATCATCTTGGCATTAGCATGGCAAAAACTGAATAAAGACAACAGAATCAGAATTTAAAACTAGACCCAGAAATCAGAGCTACTGGTGAGGTAATCACAGATATTGAGCGTCAACTCTTTCAGCTCCTGCCGACATGTATGGCCCTTTTGTGTACAGGGACAGAGAATGGTGGTAAATATTCTTCTGAAAGTGCCTCCTGATAAAAAATCACACAGTATTGTGTAATTTCTTAAAAGATAGGAATCCCATTAAGACCTGGGCTGATGAAATTAAATGAAGACCGTTTTAAATTATGTCTGGCTCTTGTCTTTTAATTTAACTTAATTAGGTTATTTTTTTTAACGCTCCTCTAAAATGTACCGCATCTCACATCGTTTCATTTTCATCTTATGATGTAATTGTTTGTGATATACGTTATATGTGTGCAATAATGATATTAAAGTGATGTTTTGGCAAGGGCCTTGTGTGATCAGAACATAAAATAAAATGCATTTGGTAATTATTTATAAAAACTATTCATCATGGTTTTACAGCTCTATATAATTTTTTTTTTATTTCCTGAGATTAATGTCACTGTGCCCAGAACTAACATTGATTAAGTTAATTGAATGTGGGACTTCTGAGTCTTACTGCAACAATGCAGAAGAGAGAAGCAAGGGATATTTTGTATATTTTCTTATATATCTTATTATACTTTACTGGAGCACGGGGGGTTTGTAATGAATCTTCAGTAATAGCTCTTAGCTATGCTTTGCCAAGGGAGGGAGAAAGCCCTCTCTGAATCCCAGATTTACCTAATTGAAGCTAATATGCTTGGTTTGTTTTGATGAAATTAAACTTACTTAAGTGAATGAATGCAAGAGAAAGCTAGAAAAGAAAAAGCATCGTGTCATGACTAAGCCCCGTTTGATCATTTGCTTAATGGAGAATAACTGTAATCTCACTGGTTTGAATACAAAGTGCATTTGTTCTGCGTTCTGGTCGACTGTTTAGGCGGCGAACGGGAATCTCTCTCTTGCATGTCCCGCGTTTAATCAGCAAACAAGAGAGATTTTGTGTGCAAACTGAATCCCACAGGACAATCCGGTACAACTACTTGGCTTATCAGCACTCATAAGGCCTGCTGTACAAACAGAAGATCAACTTCTTAGAGAGGAAACAAAAACGGTGGTGATTTTCATTCCCATGAGACATAATTCTTGAGCGAATGACTCCAACAGAGCTGCTTGCCCTTTGCCTTCTCCCCCATGTATGGATTCAGTCATGGGTTAAGAATTGACCTGTGGACCTGGGCTGGCAGCCCTCCATTTACTGGGTGGTGGAGACACACGTCATCGCAGCCTTGAGCTGTCAGCAGCTCGTCCATCGTCACCCGCTCATAACTCCATCACGCCTTACGGCGCACACAGATTGGCTGAGCTCCGTGGGGCGACACCGGGTGGCTAAGTGCATGTGAGACACGCGGGTTTGTGACCGGAGGCCTACTACTGAGGAGCCCCTGAGCAGAGCATTTAACACACAACTGCCGCTGCAGAGCTGCTCAGTGACAAACACTAGAAGACTGAGGTTGTACTTCAAGTGAGACATTTCTTGCATTATTCACGGTTCATTTAAAAATAAAAAGCAGGCAACTGAGTAGTTTACAGTCACAAAAATGAAAACGGCAATCAACATTATTAGCTTCCCATGAACACTAAATCACATTTACGTGCATTAAGAAAGTGCGTAAAAACTCATCTAACAACCAAATATCCTACTGGGACATTTTTATTTAGTATATAGGACTTGGAACTAGCTCCCAACAAATCTCAGAACATTACATCCTGTAAATCAATAAAATGTTATGGCCTCTTCATCCTCTCAGCTGCGATTCATGTTTCAGTTTCATGTTCACAGCGGTTCTTTTTCAGTGTGACATGCAGAAGTAGTTGCACAATTTTGGCACTTTCTGATAAGTACAAAATCTACTCAAAGTCTCAGATTTTAATGCATTAGTGTGTTAAAAATAAAGTGGGTTGTTTAAAAAAATAATAATAAAATGGCAGGCTTAACGCCGGCAACACGGTCATCATTAAATTATAGCACTGGGGTGTGAATTTAACCTTGACGTTCATTAAAATGCTCTAAACATGATTAATTAATGAGCAATAATTATTACATTACCGTGCCAAGTCCCAGTGTAAGATGTCTCCATGGCACTTAAAAATTCATTGATTAGCTGTAGCTGTCTGCATGGGAAAAAGTGATTAATTCCAAATGATCCTCTTGGGGGACGCACATTATACTACAGAAGAAAAATTTAGTTTGTGCCTGCAGCACGATCGCAGAAAACAAATGGATAAATTCAATATACTGAAGCTTTTCTCACTTTGGACCAGCGTGAAATATCATCAGTTCAAAATTTGTATTTGCGCAAATCTTTGGTTCATGACCAAATACCTGCAAAATTATTGACGTTCCAATGAGCCTCAGCTGTAGTTTGTGTTAACTGCTAATTAGCCCATGTTAGCATGCTAACGTTATAGCTGCTTAGCATCAGCATGACATTCACATTGCCATTGTGAGCATGTTAGCATACTGGCACTAGCAGTTATCTCAAACCTCTGTGCCTTTAGTATTGATGCTGCAGACTCTTAGTATTATGTCATTGGTTTGGAACCTTTTTAGATTTTTTCAGCATTTCTTAAGTTTAGACTTAGCCTACTGTAGTTGTAACACATGACACATCCCAAAATTAATGGTTGCACCACGCAAATTAGTTCTTCCACAGAGACTTTACGCGCAGTAACGGACACATGTAGCTGTTGCTAACTGAGCCAACTAACAAAGCAACTGTTAGCTTGCTGATATTTCACCCGTTTAGATGAGGTAAGACGACGTGTGGCTGATGAATCTGACCTTACACTTGATCTAACAGCTGTTATTTATATGACAATATACCACAAATGAAAAAATTTAATTCCAATTAAGATAGTTCCCACTCATTTTAATCTATTACGAGGCTACGTGTGAAACAATCCCTCAGCCACTGCTGCCGATAACTTGTGATGAAGTGACTTTCCACTTACACAGTTTATTGCTTTTGATCGGAAGGTGTTGCAGGTGTTTCCTAGCATCTGATTAACACCCCACTAAAGTCTTTACTAGCCAAGACAACCAGCTGGTAGTTACTAAAACCTTTACACACACACACACACACACGTGTAGGGCTGGATTTACGAACAGCTGGTGCAACGCGAACCGGAAGAGTATCGTGAAACTTATCCACAAAGCAATCCCACAATAGAAGCACATGTTCAGTGCCACAAGACAAGTGTTCTCCATTTCTCCTGAAAAGCAGAGAGGGAACAACGTAACGCACCCGGAGGCAGACCCAATCAAGTGAGGACAATAAGGCAGACCATTCCCAGGCTACCGGGGGATATTATACGTGGTTGCAAGAGGTTTATAACACCTCGAATGACACCTCACTGTGGATCAGGTAAGATTGGCCTTACTGTCCGGGAGGAAACTGCTTCTTAAGGCGCTGCTGTGCGCCTTACAGAGGCCGACAGCTCACATGGCAGGCTTTCACTCCGGACCCAGCCGCCACCTGGCACAAGAGTATCACCTTGACCAGACCTCCGCAAATCTGGCCACCTTTGTCAGACATTTTGGGAGCACGCAGAACACTTTTGACACACATGTTCAGGCCAATCACCGCTCACTTCTGATTCGCTATAGAGATCTCACTGGCGGGGGAAGTTGAGCCGAAAGAGGCCCAGTTCGGCAGAAGCTGCCAGCATTTCCTATGATTTGCATAAATCTCCATGGGGAGAGGGCAGCGATTTAAGCAGGCTTGTCTGGAGGCAGAAGGAGGTGCAGACGTAGAGATTGGTGTAAGGCGTGATTGCCTCTGGGCCCGTGTTGTGCGGATGACGCTCTCCAGAGGCAGAGGATGACGCTGCGCATTAATCTGCCAGCATCAGCCTGCTGAATATAAGGCGTCCACTTCTCATGAAGGACCAGCACATCCATCGTGACACCTAATCTAGATGTATCGCAACCCAAACTGAAAGCACACTCCTCATCACCTGTCAGCCGGAAATGCTGCATGCATCTCTGCGAGTTAAATATACGATTTTCCTGCATGACTATCCAATATCCGCCAGCAAGAGCACAATTTCAGTTTTCACTGGCTGCCTCCCCGAACAACAAACTCAAACGCATGCTTTTTACATTTTTATGTGGTGGGAATTAAAAGGCTTTGATATTTCAATTTCCATAAATTGTGCTGGGAATATACAGCACAGAGCTGTTTGAAGGCACAAGAATAGGATCACGGACACGAGTGTTTGCAATTACAAAGAAATAACGCGGGCAAGAGACCTCAAACAGGCGTTTTCAGATCCATACCTGGTATGATGAATAAATGAAATCCTAAAAGAGGTGCTGTGCTTTTTGCATTTGAATACACCTTCATTATCAAGGTGAAGCTGTGCGATTGCGGGTTAACGGTAATAGAGGGTTATAGAATATGAATCCACCATAAAAGAAAAGTGTGTGTGACCTAAGTTACGACACTCGCACGGCGATACCACAAATGTAAACAGGTTTCATTGTAAAATATTAGGCTGCTCTTAAAAAGAAAAGAAAAAAAAGGCTTCAGCAGAGATGCAAAATGAGGCGCACACGTGCTCAAATTCTGTTCGTTTTTGTTGAGCGGTCCGTGAAATGCTGTTCAAACCACATTAAAAGCCAAAGCTTCCAGAATCACTTCATCACAGTCGATCAGTCGTCTTTTGTGTCTCACAAAAGGACGTTTCTCTGCGTTTGCCTTGATCTCTGAAACAAATCCATCAGTGACATTTTATCACTTTATTAAGTTGATACGGGAGCTTGTTAGCAAACGGTTGCTTGCACATCTAGCAGACATGGAGCAACGTTAGCATTCACTTGGAGATGTTTGTCCACTCTGCTGTTAGTTCCGTTTTCACCAACTCCTACAAAAAAGACATACTACCCTTTTTAAGCTGCTAACTGCTCCACTATGTTCACCAGCTACTTGTCGTCTTTGGCTGTTGCTAACTACCTGCTGAGCACAGTCGACTGAACAGCGCTGATGAGAGCAGTGAGCCGGAACAAAGACGTCAACATGCTCTGTAGTGCAGAGGAAAACTGCAATCAGGTAATGACTCTGTTAGTTTGTCACCCTTAACATTACACGTAGGTATTTGGTCCATTGCTAATAGAATATGCAGACATTGATTAGAGCACCTTTAAGATGCGACCCAGAGTTTGAGACTAAATACCGACATCACGTCTAGTCAAACATCTATATGCAGGCGACAGCAAATATGAAATTGCAATGGTTGCGCGTTTTGTCTATCTGTGTCCCTCACCTCCTGTTTGGGGATGCTAACATAGCCCGGGTGAGGGTTGAAGGCCTTGTACGGCTGCTTGGGGAACATCCAGCGGCTGCTGAACGTCTGACCGAACACCGGCTGCAGGAGGAAGTAGGGCTTCTCCGAGTAGTTCACCACGACCACGAAGAGCGACACCGCCACGACCAGACCCGTGGCGATCAACGACTTCCTCTGTGGAGGGAGAGGGAGTGAAATTATGACAAGTCTGAGAAACGCAGCAATCACAGCCTGAAATGTTTATTAAAACCTTAATTTCCAAATCTTTACTCAGCTTCAGTTTAATAGCTCGACTTTAAGGGCAAACAAAAACGTAGAGGCTTTCCACTTGGATCATAAATCTGCCTGCAGTCGCAGCTAACAAGCACAATATTGTCCAAATATACTAATGTATGACAACATTAAATGTACTGTGTAAAGTATTACAGCAACACATACAACATAACAACCAGGCAAGAAAGAAAGAAACGTATATATAATAATAAACTATGACACACACAAAGGTTATGAGATATATACACACAGCATTCCCCTGTATAACACTGGGCTTGAGTTGCATAAAACAAAAAGAATGAAACGTTCAAGTTACAGCCGTAACTTTTAGCACCACCGAGCCAAAAGGAGGCGGGACAGTGGAAATACTCGGTGCAGCAACTTCAGTGATGTGAATCTTTCAGCAAAGTTGAATGTTTGGTCAAACTGCAAATGCACAACTTGATTTGATTTTATTCCTTTAACTTGGCAAAGTTACACAAGAGAAGAATATATCTAAGTGTGCAAGTGTGAAAAAAGGCCATTGTCCTGAGTCAAGCCTGAGGATTCATTAAAGTGCATCTTCCTCGAGTCTCTTCGATATTGTCTGACCAGCGAGACTGAGAGACAAGGGCACTCGTAGAGCGAGCCGACATTCCTGAAGTAGCAGATCAGGGGAATAAAGTGTTAAATTCAATCACTGTGTTTTCGATTCAACGCAGATGACTCACAGTAGCCTCTTCCCATCGCGTCAGATATATCGAGTATGAAAAGATCTCTCTGAAGTCCTCCTCCTCAGATAGTTGGCAGATTAACACTTAATCTCTGCTCATTGACACACACAAGCTCTACTTTTCACCCGTTCTAATGAAATGGACCCATCGCACTCTGCAAAGCTGGCATCACTTTTTTTAGGCATTCTAGCAGTGAAGGCAATTTCAATCGGTCGGTGAATCGATCCACCACTTTGGTCCAGACTGAAATATCTAGACTACTATTTGACAGATTGCCATGAAAGTTTCTACAGACATTCATGTTCTCTGGATGATGAATCCTACTGACTTTGGAGAACCTCTAACTTTTCATCTAGTGGCACCAGCAGGCTGACATTTGTGCTTCAGGGTGAAATATCTTCACAACTAAAAGATGGAAATTTGCTACAGATGTTTAAAGTCACCAGATCAATTCTATCGACTTTGGTGCTCCTTTGACCTGCTGGTGGAACTGGAGGAGAAGTCAAAGTTTTCACTCTAATTCAGTGAAAGACAGACATTTATGGTTCCCAGATGATGCATTCTTATGACTTCAAAATGACCCTCTGACTTCTCATCTAGCGCCATCGTCAGGTCAGCATTTTAATTTCTTCAATTCCTGCAAAACTAATAACATTCCCATCAGCCTCCGCTGCACTTTGTGTTTTAGTGCTGATTAGCAGATGTTAGCATGCAAACACTCTAAAGAAGGTGAACGTGGTAACCAGTATACCTGCCAAGCATCAGCTGACGTTAGCAGTTAGCTCGAACCACAGCTGTGCCTAAGTACAGCAAGACAGAGCTGCTACTAAGGCTGTAGACTCGCCTTGTTTACTCAGAGTCAGAGGATCAGGGCTCTCGTCCACTGTGCACAAATATGGCAATCTTCTTTCCTGTTTCAGCATCTCTACCAAGAAAGCAACGGTCGTGTCTTCATTGTTTCACACACTGCAAAACAGCAAAACGGTCGTCAGGAGGTAAGAGGTATTATGGCTTGGCAGGGAGAGCTGCGAGTGGTGAATAATGGATAGCAGGTGGAGGACGAGGAAAGGTCTCACAGAGGAGAAGCTATTGGCAGAGCTGGAGATCAAGACAAGAGAAGCCCAGAAGAGAGAAAGAATCAGACAGAGATGAAGAAAATCTGTGGCGTGCTACGACATCCGGGAGCCTGAGGTGATGACAGACTGCAGCGGAGTCAGGGCTGTCTTCTTCTTTTTTTTTTTCTTCTTCCAGGAAACTTCAATAGCACGCTGCTAATCTAACAGACAACAACGGCGGGAACCTCTGGAGTTTTTAGGAAGGTGGCGTTTTGTAGATTCTTTGAAGTTATCTGAAGGTGAGAAGATTGGATGTGGCATGCGGTAATGGTGAAGCCCCCACCGCCAAAGCGCCTCCCGCACCAGCACAAGCTCTGATCTCCGACATCAAACGTTCCACGGGAGGCGCCGGAGGCTTCGCTTCTCAGAGACGAGATCAAACATGTGTGGTGGTGGTGGTGGGGGGGGGGGGGTTGGATGAAAAAGACGGTGACCATTTGCTGCCCTGACAAGCCTATCGCACTTTACCAATTGCATGTGTGTTACATCACGCGTCATTTCATGGCATTACCGCCCATCTTTGATCACAAACAGAGGGGCCTCAACTTTGATCTCGTATGAAACAGCACAAAGGCGACAAATGGGAAATTCTCGATTGCCACTCTGCACTAAGTATTTTACCAAATAATAGATATCACTTTCCTGAAAGGACAGTCCGTCTGCTCTATGTCATCCCAAAAGACAAATTAATGGCAGGTCGTCTTCTGAAAACGTGCTGTAATAGCCAGCCATCATGAGTCCATTATGGAGCATGAAACCAATCCCTTATAAAGCAAGAGGGTTCTTCGGGAAGGGAAGGGGAAAAAAAAAAGAAACAACCCTCGGCTCAGTCTTGCAGCTCAGCAACATCCATCTGTTCTCGTGAGGACAGAAAATTTCCCTCGTCTCCTTCAACCTCAATCTGGCCACAAATCACAGGGGAAATGATGTGTCAGAGTCTGGAGGCGATTGCACTGCTCGGCGTGGGAGTAGCGGGGCGCTGAACCTCCACCAGCTCGAGTGTGAGGCGCACGACTCCTCTCCCTCGCTCGCTCATCCATCAGGGCGATCACCGGTCCGCCTGTTGAGCCATTTGACAGAGAGGTTGAAAGGCTTGATGCTGAGGAAGGAGTACAGTAAGGGAGTAGGGGAGCGCCCACCGAAACGGGGGACCATTAATACCAGCAGTGAGGCAGCGGAGCGGCTATAAAGTTTCAACATGAGAGCTTCTGGTCAATGTTAAAACATTCCACTTGAGGAATATGACTCCGCGCGCAGCTACAACGACCTTGTTTGCGACCATCAACTCAAGACAATGATGGCCATTAACTGCAGTGACACTTATGGCTGTAGTCCGGGGACGTTTCATTTAACACACCTGCACCGAAAGCTTTGACGGGGCTATTTTTAAAAAGGTGCTAAAAACCTACTCTGAGCGGGTATTGATCTCAGTTCGCAGACAGACCGTGTGGGATCATTGGGACCCGAGACACGAGAGAGCCGTCGTTTCCTCGAAGTCTCTCCTGCAGCGAGCAGGTGTGACCAGGTTACATATAGGACGGAAAATTAGAAGAAAGTTATTGATGGTCGCCCACTTGTGGCAAAGACTAAGCTGAAGCGCCAGCTGTACGGAGAGTGAAGAGAAGCCAGTGGTTCAACGTCACTACGTACTTCTACTTCTGCTTCTGGTCTCTACCAACACCTGAGGGAAACATCTGGCTCTTCAGCCCTGTGTTCAGCAGATAGTCGCTAACTGTGTCCGCCTGGTGCTGAGCAGCCAGTGCACCGTCGCCCACTGCAGCCGAAGATGACGCTACAAAAGCGGTGAGAGTGAATTGGAAAGGTGAAGTTGACAACAAGCTAAAACTCACTGTAGAGCTCCGTACAGCCGAGGGGAGCTGCAGATTCGGCGAGCCTTTTCCCGCGGTCACAGTGTTTTCACATCATCATTTGATATTAGCAAAGGATCCGAGCGCTGCTGGCAAAAGCACGCTCAGTGTGAGGATGTGACATTTATTCTGCTCGGTATTTGGTATCTACAGACGGCAAATACATGTCTAAAGATTACTTTCTGTATCACTCACTGAAGCAATTCCCCTTCTTAATGTACACCAAATAGGCAATACATTTGTAAATTACAGGATAATCAACGAGTGCCGCCCCATTCGCTTGTGTGATGAATGAAAGCTCAAAAGCACATTAGCTGTATATATTGTGCAATCAAAATTTCAGCTCTATCAGGCTCTATCTGGGCATGGAGAGAATACAATTCCGCACACAGACCATCGCTCCAGCTCAATAGCAACAGGACCACACTGTAGTTCAATCCAAAAAGCTAATCGCAGTGGGTATTGGAATAATGGGGAGGCTCAACCTGAAGAAAATGGCTCATGAAAAAACATATCTGGTAGCTATTTTCGAGTGCCTCCTGGGCAATGGGCAAAAAAAAAAAGAAAAACAGAAAATTACATTTGCAATGCAAAAGCGCTTCCTCCCTGGCACCCGATTCTTGCCACCGCGGTCCAGCGAGCAGTTAAAATCCAATTTCAATTAAGGCGTTTGAGAAAATATTTACACAGACCTTCTCTCACTCCGCCTCCTCCGCCTCTCTTTTTAAGCCTTAGTGTTGCTCTCCAGGGCAAAGAGACAGGAGCATAAACAAAGAGCCACTCTTGAGATTGAGAGTGGAGTCCTGACACATTACTTAATTCGTGTCATATTTCCAGCAATAGTCTCGCTTCAAAAGTCACCCAAGCACAAGATAACAAACTATTCTTTTCCCGGGAGGAGGAAGAGGAGGATGAGGTTGACTCTTTGCTGCTGGTAAAAACGGTCACGCACAAGCTCCCCCCCAAATTTCCCCCACAGGAGCTCTGACTGCCACAGGAACTGTGGGAGAGAATAAATACAATTTGTAGATGTTACTGCATATATATTAGGTTTATGACTACATGACTCATTTCATTTATGAGCCGTTTACGCAAATCTTTTGGCTTCATTACAGGGGCACACCCCCCCCGCATTCAAAATCTTACTTAAGTTACTTTATGTAACAAAAACAAAAGTACTACTTATTGGCACTTTGCTACAGTTAAATACAGCATATTGAAGCATTATCATCATGTGGTTGGCTGAGGTGGAGATGATTTTATCCACTTTGTAAATGTGCAAAAACCTCGACATATCTGTCGATAACTGAGTCCTACAATCATTATTGCAGCATTAAAACCGTAAAAAAGTAGATTTTCTTTCTTTTAAACAAGCTGATTTGTGTTGAAAGCAGGTTGAACTATTCCTACTACACAAGAAGATTCTTTACTTTCAATAAGAAAATAAAACTTGAGTTGATAAAGAGAAGATAAGTGTCCCCACTTATTTTATTTTTAAAGACAAATGCATCAAGTTATAGAAGCTCACTGTGTGTTATTTGTGTGTGAAAAATAATGGAACTAAACGTTACATGCCACCGCTCCATTTCTTCTTTCGTCACTTCACCACATTAATGCACTGAAGTGGAGCCGAGCGAGCGCGTCTCCACGCCTGCTGCAGCCAGTCACAGGGAGGGGGATCGATGGAAGCTGCAGCATTATGACCAAACGAGCTGCAGCAAAGTTCATCGCTCATCTGGGAGGTTTGTGGCCTGCTGGTCCCTGCAGAGCCCAGCAGAGGGGGCAGTCAACTCGCACAGCTGCCATGCGGCACTCGCATGGGACCAGAGGAGCTCCAGCTGCAAGAAGCATCTGTGGAGCTCCTCTGACTAATGCACCCTCCAAACATTCGACTCCCCCCTTTTGTTTTGTTGTCTAACCGAGTCGCAGTGCGTCGATCAGCCAGGTCCCAGCAGCGGTGCTGAGTGTTTACTCTGCAAATACAAACAATCCAGCTCATTCATTTCATTCAGTTTGCAGAACGTTTGTCAAATGTTAGCCAAAAACATCCTTCTCATAATCCATCACCCCCCCCCCCCCCAAAAAAAAATCATAGTTTTGTTTGCAAGTAGTTGAATTTGCACGTTGGCACGAGCTTTTTAACCTGACAGGTAAAAACTTCGCCAACCTTTGTGCACCGTTCGTTTCTTGATGTCCAAAATGTGAGTAAACTGAGAACAAACCAGAAGTCCTGCACACTGATGGTCTCGTTAGTGAGAACGATTTGGTGACTCCAAGTGTGTGAGATTTCTGGTTCCTGTAACTTCAGTTAGTGACACATCGCACAACTCAAAGAGGGGTAGGCGATATAAGGCTTTGTTCTGTGGGATGATGTGATTTTAGTGCTGAAACAATCAGATGGTCGATCGGTTTAACTGTAATCATTTCAGTTGGACTGGTGACTGCTGATCATTCTCCGATTCCACTTTCTCAAATGTTGAGGATTTGCTGCTCTTCTCTCTCCTCCACCACCGGAAATTTAACATCTTTGGACGGTTCGGACCCATCACGACATTTGGAAGACGTCACTGTGGGCTCTGGGAATTAACTATTTTCTGTTCACACCAGCAGCCAGAGTTTCTGTCGACAGGCGAATGCGACGAGTCTATGAGGCGTCATCTGCAGGAGGGGGAGTTTTCTTCATATTTAAATCTTTGCTTAGTGCTGTGCAGATGGAACTTTAATTCAGGGTTCGTACAGTTTTTAAGCACCTTTCAAGCATTTTCAAGGTACCTAAACCAAAAATGTCCAGACTCTTGAAGCCTTTATCATCACATTTAAATTGTTAAGGAGACAAACAAGCAAATGTGACGACGGGATCGTCTCATTTCAAACGTTATAAGGTTTTTGGTTTACATGAGTGATCGTGTTGATGATGAAAGCGTTAAAATTAAGCAATTTCCAAACTTCCGCAACTTTTTATGTTAACTAGCCCTGATGTGATGTAACGGGCCACGTTTGCTTCCTCCAGTACAACAACAAAACATCCTGATGCTGCTTCTGTTGTGTCACCGGTGACACACCGAAAGAAAATCCTTCAATCCAGGTCAAATGAACACTAATCTGCTCTGCTGGCATGACACCGCATCATTATGGTAGAGAGCGGCACAGAGAATCTTAATCCAGCCCAAAAAAGAATGCGTTTGCTTTTATGTTGCTGATACGCTGCAGGGGGCAACAATGAGGAGGAATCGCACTTTTTACTCACTTAGGCATAAACATCAATACTGCAAATCCCTTCATCATTAGATATTGATGTGTGTGTATCTGCACATGTGTACTCAAAATAAAAAAATAATAAGCAACCAAAACCCATTTGACTAATACATATCTGATATCAGATGGAACATAATCCCCCACAAGTATAAGGGATTAAACACTCTACAATATTCACATCCACGTCTGGATCCAGCAAACCTTTGAGACAGGGGTGGGGGTGGAGGTGGAGGTGGGGTGGAAGAAGAAAAAAAAAAGAAATCACCACCGTAGGTTCACAGAAACCGTTTGGTGGCGCTCTGTGCTCCGCTGCCTAGGCTGCCGCTCGCTCGCTCGAGAAAGTGAAGAATTTGTCAAAGTGCAAACAGAAAAAGATGCTCGTTGTGGCTCTTTGAGAAGCTGAGAAGCTGAGAACCTGCGTCTCCGTGAGTCACATGAGTCTCCTGTCAGGTACCTGGGTTCAAGGCTCTTTGTGTCATTTGAGAGTGAGAACACAGCAGCAGCCATCAGTGCGACTGCAGGATGCGTAGTGAAGCGAACACGTGGCCCTTTTGTTCCAGATGCGTCGACCTACGGATGTTTTTCAAGTCGCAGTTGTCTGACATCGTCTCAGTATGATCATTTAAATATTTGTTATCCTTTAAGCTGCTATAATGTCATTAATTATTCAGATTTTTTATACTAAGAGGCAGCTTGAAGTGACAAAGCCACAGGGAATTATGCAGCTCCCCTCAGCTCTGTGCAGCGTTTTAGCATCTTCCAGTTCATTGTTTTGGTTTTTACGGCGGCTACTCTTGAGTCTCTCGCACGGCTCTCATCATGTCACGTCAGTTCAGGATCGGCAGGCAGCTGTAGTCAGTGAAAAAGCTCTAAAATCTGTACCACTGGACACACAAAAGTTAGCAGCAAGCTGGAGAACATAGCGCAGCATTTAACAGCTAATGAGCCTGATATTTATTTCTCTTGGGTAGCGACCAAAACAATAAAGTTAAGAGAGAGTGAGTGGCCCGAAACGCGACTCCAAATGAATGATAATGTTGCACCTTAACTGCTGGATGTGTGAGTCAACAACTGGTTGCTAAAAAGTTCGTCAAACCAACTTAAAAAGCTGCCGATATGTCTGTGTTGGGGTCACAACTTGCTTCCGCTGCCCCCAAGTGGCCAAACAATTAAATCAGTTATTGTCGTTGTTGTGTGGTAAACATGGTTTTGAGCTACATAGGTGCAATGAATCACGATGGGGTTAATAGATGACAAACATGTTTTCCTTCATTTTGTTTGTGACTTGACTGGAGCTGATGTGGTCAAATTATAATCATAGCTGCTGTTTGCATCACAATATTTTAAACCGTGCAAAGAGAACGTCACCCGTTTCTTCAGCTGGAAAGAAGAGATTGCACAACTTAAAACACAGCGTTTGCAACAACGTAAAAGCTCGTTTAAATGTAAGTATGTGTCTTTGTCTAGTTTGACATTGTACAGAAGCTCAGTCGTGTTTTTATTGTTTTCCTTACTATTGCAATGTGTAACTCTGACTGCTTTCCAATTTTCCATGTCACTGTTTGTTTGTGTTGTGCTGCTTTATGTATAGCTGCTGAACCTGGTTAAAGCCAATAATAAAAACTGTGAATCAAACAACAAAATAATGAATAAACACGGCGTGAGGACAGGGACCGCCTGGCTATAAAGATACAGTAGCTCCATGTACCACCTGCTCCACTCACTTGTCTTTATGGACAAATGGAGACTTAGCATGTTCCCTCTTCCACAATATCTATAACTTCTATTGTCGAGGGTTATATTTAGAGAGAACGCCGAGGCCAGAATGTCTTGCGGCATTCAGCCAATCGCAGTAATGGCTTTTGTCGCTCACTTATGACAAGAGCCGTTTCAGCTCCATCCCACTGTAATATCTGAGTATTTAAGTGTTGGCTCTTACTGCCGCAGATGGCCAATGGGCAGGGGAGACCGCACTGCTGGCCAAGGACAAAGCTACTGTATAGTAATGAATCTGCTGCTCGCCATTCACCGTGCCGGGGCTGCAGACGTTTGGTTTGCAGGAGGAAATTTAAAACACAATTAAATACAACAGCAAGTGCAACAGAGAGCAGATGGCGCGTATGCAGTTTTGAATTTCTATGGCGTACTTTACAGCAGAACAGCAATTATTCTCCCCGTCTCTTTGTGTCTGAAGGGCGAAGGCGGGGGGGGGGGGGGGGGGGTGTGTGGCTGGTGAGAAAAAAAACGACCAGAGAAAATCCATTTCAATTTGCCAAATGCCAGTGCAGGATTACTGACATTTAGCAACTGATATTTTCCCTGAAACTCAATAGCATCCCCTCCATAGCTCCGTAATAGAGCCTCATCTCATTGGTAGCGATTACACACAGCATGACTGCTCGCACAGAGACATGCGAGCGTATACATCACCAACGTGCTACGTCTGAGGATCTGAAAGGATTAGACGGACAGACAGATGCAGCACATCGCCTGCAGGACGGGGGGGGGAACAAACAGCGCGGCCAATTTCCTTCTCCACTTGACTAAACAGATGTCCGGCCTGAAGACACGAGGCCTTGTTTGTTAAAGAAATGTGTCTGACGAGGAAAGTTCTTCTCAAGGCTGCCGGAGACAAAGAGCAGCAATGCACGCTGAATTTTCAAGTGGCTCAGCAATAAAATGGATTTGCTCTGTGTGGAGCTCAGTCCCTCAGAGGCATGATGATGATGATGATGACTGAAGACACCTTGATGCAGTGTTGTTGCTGGCAAGGTCACCTGCGTCTTCTTCAACCACTTAAACGTGTGAGAGATGCTTTTACAGCTAAAACATCGGCCCTTTCATCCAACAGAAGGGGAAGAAGATTCTCATCCTGGACAGCTGAAACAATGAGAAGGACTTCCGATTACTCACTCTTACGTGAAAGTTAATTGAATGTTTTTGGGTTTTGGACTGTTGGTCGGGATAAACAAGACATTTGAAGATGGAAGGGAATCGTTTTGGGTTGGGGCTTTTTTTTTGACTATTGTCTGATATTTCATAGGCCAAGTGATTGATTAATGATTTAATAATGAAAATAATCATTAGTTGCAGCCTTAAAGGGACACTCCAGCTTTCCATAAAGTTGGGGGAGGCTGGTTTAAAAAGAAACTAAAAAAGATTTCCCATAATTCAATTTCGGGGTTCGACATTAACCACGTGTCCACCAAATCCCCCTGTGGTCACCAAGCTTCATCCTTACACTGGACATTCTTTGCCTTCGCCACAGCAACATCGCAGTTCAACAGACTGTGAGAGAATATGCCATATTTCAAGTTTTCAATTTAAATAAATGATTATAAAAATATATGTTCATTCTGTTGATGTCTTTCCATTTATTTAAGTGTCACAGTTAAGGAAGGTGGTGTTACGTTGTGGTAAATTGCCTTTTCTGTATTGGTTTTACATAACTTTACATTTGGGCCACCACAAATGTGTTTTGGCCAACAAATTTAGGGCTTGGTGTCCTGTGGGACCAGTGCTTGAAAATTCTAGTGTCTATCCCTGAATTTGATAACTTAGCCCGACCGATACAGGAGTTTTGAGGACGATACTGATAATTGGGAGTCTAAAAATCAGATAACAATTCTAAGCGTGACTTTTTACAGTTTAAAAGTTAATGCGTCAGTGATCTCTGGTGGATAAAAGTAATGGAGACATTTCTGTACTGCAGCGTCTTGTTCCTTCTGACATGTACACCGATACCAACGTATCTGCAATAAGACAATATCTTTCTTTAGAACGTCCCTGTCTGCTAACGGTCCACGCTCTTCAAACTCCGTGGGCCAAAACAGTTAAAGTCTCCAAGCCGAGATAAACCCGAAGGAACCACCTGTTTTAATAAGCTGAGTACTACCCCCCCTGTTGGCTACACCGACATCCACGTGTAAAAGAGACACCTATTTTGATACTACGTCATTTATCAAGCAAAAATGTCAAACATTTGCTGGTTCCGGCTTCTCAAATGTGAAGATTTTCTGCTTTTCTTGCTCATACTTGATTTCATCTTTGGGTTGTAGACGGTCGATCAGGCTCAGAGAAAGAGTTGGGTTTTTTCAAAAATAAATCAACTCATTAATACAATAATTGGCAGACTAATTGGTAATGAAAGTAATTGTTAGTTACAGCCTCTACTGGACTAATGATTAATGCTGACTCATAGTCTATCGGCCATAAACCTTTTCTAAACGTCTGTCAGGATGAGGTTTCATGGCAGTCGGTGCCAAACACAAGAAAAGACCGATGTGGAGGAACAAACGGGACATGTTGGTTGGATAAAGGACATGTTGGGTTGGATAAAGGACATGTTGGGATAAAGGACATGTTGGTTGGATAAAGGACATGTTGGGATAAAGGACATGTTGGGTTGGATAAAGGACATGTTGCATTTGAGACGTATTTTCAAATCGTGACTCGCCCTGAAAACGTATGGTCTGACTTTTTATTGATGGAGATAAAATCTGAGTCCACTAAATCGGCAGACATTTCCCCTGAGATTTCTGACCAACTTTTTCTGACACACACTCAAACACACATACAAACAAGCCTTTTGTTTTTAGGTTCTACCAGAGCTTGAACAGCAGCTCCATGAAACGTGCACGTTAGAAACAAGCCACCCAGGTGAATCCAAGGCCACCAAACAGCCCTGCTGTGTGGCGCACGGCAGGCAACAATAAAGTCTATTCAGTCGAAGCCTCTGTGGTGCTGCTGCACAGTGTGTGTGTCTGCGTGTGTCTGTGTGTCTGTCTGTGTGTGTGTGTCTGTGTCTGTGTGTGTGGGTTAAGGTTGGGGAGGTGGTATCGGTGTCAGAGTCAACAACAAAAACAAAAACGGCTGCAAACACCTGCAGTGTTCACGGGGATCAATAAGAAGCCAAAATACAACTGTGGGCCGACAACACAATCCCACTCACACAACCTCAAATGCGACAGTGGGGCCCGACGAGCAGCCGATCCCTCACAAAGCAGCAGCAGGACCCGTGAGCAGATGCAACATTACCGCTGTGGCATTTTGAGCCACTGCCCATTTCCTTTTTCCCATAACGACAGAAAGTTCCAGGGCACAGGCGAGCATAAAAGCAGACGGGAAAATTACGTTTCACAAAAAGAAAAAAAACAAAACTGACTGCACTTTATTTAATGCCCTCACTTAACCGCCAGCCTCTATTTGTGTCTATAAACCTCTTCAGCTCGTGGGGGCAATCGGCCTCCTGGTGCTGGCGCCCAGAGAACCGACGCGCTTCCACGGGGGATAATAACAGCGGCACTGAAACCTTTTATTAGCTGGCTCGGTCAAGAGCCCACAGGAAGGAGCCTGGCTCCCACCGAGCACGTCGCTGAAGTCACAGCACAACCTCACAGCAAGGAAGGAGACCGAATCAAAGCCAGGATATTGGCCAAGGATGTCCGATGCCGTCCGCAATGATGCAATAGCATGAAAATAAAATCAAACATGTCAAGGAAATAAATCAGGCTAAAAAGCCAGTGTGGAGGGGGCGGGCGTGGCACAGCTGGACAACACTAATGCAATTACAAGGATTTTCAAGAGGCGGAGCGCTGAAGGCGGGCTGCACAAACTCGGCCGTGACTCGGCGTAACAGCCGAGCCTGAACCTGCCACCCCACTGCTGTTGAGAACATACATGCAGGACTACAGCAACGTGGCTCTGAGATCGGCACGTCTGAAGGGTCCGGCATGGATCGTACTGGGCTGTGCCGCTCTGGATTCGTGAGCTTTTCGAGACTGTGCCACTGCTCCCTACAACAGGATTTCAGAAAACTACCAACTAGCGAGGTTCAGACTAGTAGCTAAACAGGACCCAGTGTCCCCACCCCCCGTGGCAGTCAGGCCTTGCCAAGAGTACAATGTGCAGGGTGGGGACCTGCCAAATCTAGTCCAGCAATGGTGCAACACGCTCAAACGGATCCAACTGGCCCGGGAGCTGCAGGACTCTGCAGCGGCTTCGTGTTAGGAAACAAGAAGAAACTGAGCACAGAAATGTTCCTCAGAGTTGATCAGGTTGCCCAGAAATGTGCGACTAAGACTTGCAAAGACACGGAACAGAAACAGAAATGATCAACAGTTGAATTAATGGTTAAAATAATTGTTAGTTTTGAGTACTGGCAAAAAAAGCTTTTGAAGATTTCACTTTGGGCTACAGGACATTATAATGCACTTTAAATCATTTTCTGATGGTTAATAGCGGTGGTGGAATGTAACTAAGTACATTTACTCATGTACTTAAGTACAATCTGGAGGCACTTGTACTTTACTTCCATTTTATGCTACTTCACTACATTTATTTATTTTTTTAAATACCACGCTCTATTATAAGGCAAACAGCACACACGAACAGGTTGTTCACACTACGTCACGCCTCACACAGACTAAGCGACCGCTGGTCATCCATCCGGTGTTTGTCATTTCCTCGCAGCAGCAAGTTGGCAAATCACCTCCTGGCTCATGTGCCAACCCAAAGACTCCAGAGTTCGTCCAGGGAACCATCACGGCCAGATGAAGCCATCTGACCACCAACGATCTGCCGTCTTGGCAGCTCTGACTCACAGATTGCACTGATGGCACTCAGTCTTTATCTACGAGTGCTGGTCCACAGCTGAAGTTACGTGTTAAGAGGCCAGTTTTAATCCTACAATGGTGTGTGAGCCTTTAATACCTGAAGGTGTTTGTGTGTCTGTCTGTGTCTGTCTGTCTGTGTGTCTGTCTGTGTGTCTGTGTGTGTGTCTGTGTGTGTGTGTGTGTGTGTGTGTGTCTGTATGTGTCTGTCTGTGTCTGTGTGTGTGTGTGTGTCTGTGTCTGTCTGTCTGTCTGTGTCTGTGTCTGTGTGTGTGTGTCTGTGTCTGTGTGTGTGTGTGTCTGTGTCTGTGTGTGTGTGTGTGTGTCTGTATGTGTCTGTCTGTGTCTGTGTCTGTGTGTCTGTGTCTGTGTGTGTGTGTCTGTGT
>JAVQJF010020734.1:0-12292 GCA_036023855.1 Gadopsis marmoratus
TAGTAGAAGCCCCAGGCCAACACCATGATGTAGTAGGTGTTACAGAAAAACACAATAACCATGGAGGCATAACCCAGACCTGAGGAAGAGGAGGAGGAAGAGCAGAACACATAAGATCAGGAGATCTGGAGAGAGAAAAGCATAATAATAAGAATACTAATAATGATGATAACAATACTGACAGTTATAATAATAATGATAATAATTTTAATGATACTCACATATAGATTATTCCTTTAGAAAAAATGTGTTACACAGTTATGACACTTAGAAAAGCGTGAACACATCTCAGGTCGCCTCATTGTGTTTATTTCTACATGCGAGTTCATCATGTGACTCTAAGTTAAATGTATGTTTTCATAAATTGTCTCACATTCTACATATCGACACAGTCACATGTGCTTTTAGTACATTTAGTTGTCAAATGATCAGTATTTAGTCCAGCCATCTCACCAACTAAAAGACGTCACATGTTCTGACTAATTCATCAGTTATGATTCATTTCATCTGACAGAAACCAGAGCTGACCCACTTCCTATTTGTAAACTGGGTCAAAAGTGTTCATTTATGAGTTTATGAGTAGCAATAACATCCAATCAGAGCTCAACTCTGACTGCACCTGACCTCCTGAACACCTGACCTCCTGAACACCTGAACACCTGCAAGCTGGTCAAAGTCTCCTCCTGCTCTCTGTCGTCACCGTGTTTCCATACAGCTGATCAATACCATTTTCATTCACTGATTATTTTTAATCAGTTCTACTTTGCCTTTAAAGCGCAGTTAAGCTACAGTGCTTGAAACTCAACACTTCCTGCAGATGCTTCAAATTAAAGGTCTATCAGAAATGGGAGTGATTAGAGCAGCTACAACTCTTTTAATGTGAAGTATGTGTACAGGAAGTGGTTTTTGATGGTAGCATAACAGCGATAAAAAAACCCAGGAAAGTAGAGTGTTTTTCACAGAGCGGTGAGCGTGACACGGTGTGAACACAGTCTGAATGTCTTCGTTGGAATCAGATTTAATACTCAGTTTATATTTAGTTGATTTAATCTGGTATTGATCCACTGCGGTCACATGACACGAAGTGCTGTTGTGATTGAGACAGAGCAGATAAATCATGACACTGTGTGAAGGTGGAGCCCTGTCTACACCACCTGCAGGTCAGGTGTTAGAGGAGATAATAATACACAACAGTCATAAAGAGTCATGTGGTCGCCTGTAAATATCAAACTTCTAATAAACTCTGTGTGCAAAGCTAACAAAGATATCAAGGAATCAGTTGTTATCAGGGTGTGTGTGTGTGTGTGTGTGTCCCGGCACGTACAGCAGGATCACAGATTAGCACCTGCAGATAAACATATTCAGCGTTCTGTCAGAGCGTTTGCAGGCTGACGTGTCGACTCCGACTCACCTGAACTGCGTGGATGCATGTCTGGTACAAGGTGCATACTTTAATGTTGAAGCCTTTAAACATATAAAGATCCCTGCTGTGCGATTAAAAACACGATCTCAGGCAGTATATCTGACAAAACACTCACCACCCATGGGGGAGTCCTGTTCATGTGTGCTAATCTCCATTTTGTTTTTACTTTTTATGCATCAAATGTACTAAATAATGTTTTCGTCAACTTGTGTTTTCAAGGTCAAAGTCAACTTTTCTTTCCGCAAACAGGTGAATACTCTTTTTTTTTATTAAACGACTTCCTGTCCATCCTGACACCCCTCCTGTTTCCCCGTTAAAGGTTTTTATTGTGAGTTTTTCCTGATCGGAGCGTCTGAGAAGAGACGGAAGCTCAAAATGTCCTCCTGCTGCTTTCAGGTCATCACCCAGGACACACTGTTTATCTCATCCTTCACCTTCTTTTTTTTTAAATAGTTTCCATGGAGATGACTGGAGAAAGTGCAAACTACTCATCTATCAATGTGCCAAACTTATCAGTTACAATCAGACCGTTGTCGAGGAAAACAAGCAGACAACCACAAAATCAAACTGTAAAGATGTAAAACTTGATGCCTCACAGGGCGAGAGATCAGCGAGAGACGCCAGGTTGCAATATGTTGTTGTTGTATCGACACAAACGGACAAAGAGACAGAGATTTCAGAACATGTGTGGCGTGCTGCACCTTTAAATAGCGGAGCGATGTTCCAGACGTTGATGCTGCCGGCCTTCATGAACTGTCCAAGAGCGATCTCCAGGAAGAAGATGGGGATTCCTCCAGCAAAGACAATCAGCAGGTAGGGGATCAGGAAGACGCCTGCAGGACGAGAGAAACAGGCAGAAACATGATAAACTCTCTTAAAGGTAATGCAACAGAAATAAGAGCGATTTAAATCAAATCCATGAAATGTGATTGGATCACTCGAAAGTGGGCGTGGCTGAACTAATACGGTGTGATACAGACAGAAACAAGTGATAATAAACAGTTTTTCATGTGATTGGATAGATTTATGTAACAGCCCACAAAGGCCATCAAAGATATTTGTAGAGGAAGAGAAAAGAGATTTTTTTTACACATATTTAGCATGTAAACACATAATCAGAAAAGAAAACGTGACTTTAAATATAAACCGTTGAGACATTTTGCTTCTTGCATGAGGCCCAACGAAGTTAGTCGATCTGAGAACTGATGAATGAGGTTGAGGAACAGCGGTATGGTCCTTTAACGTGTCAGAGACTCTGGTTGGAATGTTTATTTCAGCAGCTTTATGTAACTGAACGGCGTCCTTCAGTCAAAACGGAATCTGCTGATCATTCTGACTCACTGTCTCAGAATATGTTATTAATTAATAGTATTTATGAAGTGTTGGCAGGAGTGTCAAAGTAAAAGAGAAGTATTGTGATGTGAGTTAATCAACTGTAATCAAAGTGCTTCACTGTGTCTGAAAACGTGAAAGTGGAAAAACATTAAAGGTCACGAACACGAGGTCAAACAGCAGCGATCAATAAGTGATGCTGGATCAGTGGACACAGTTACAGCTGACGCTCGGATGAACAGTTAGTCTCTGTGTCTGTTGTGGGTATTTTAATTGGTGTGATGGAGGGTCCACACACACGCTGCTTATTATTATTAATAATAATAATACATTTTATGAATCAACGGCACCTTTCAAGGCACTCAAGGTCACCTTACATCATAACGTCAGTAATAAAACATTATTAACAGCAATAAACAGCAATAAACAGCTAAAAGTTAGAGTTAGCTGCTGCTGCTGCTGTGCTCTCACACATTGTTCTGTTGTGTTAGCCTAGCGCTGCCTAGCATGAGAGCACATGAGCTACTGGTGAGTCACGACTGCGGGGGGGGGGGGGCATAAAACACTCCCCTTCACACACACTCAGAGCTAAGTGGTGTAATGCTGTTAGCTCGTCAGTAACTCGGTGTTGATGGGATTACAGAGTACTATGGTCTCATCACAGTCAGCTGCACACACACCACCTGAGACGCAGCCTCCATCCTTTCATTCATAACCACACAACTGTATCCTGTATTCTACAGGACATGCAGAGTTTCCAAAGCTACCAGCGTGCTTCCTCATATACAGGCTGTCAGTTCAGGGGCCGAATGCATCACCGTGGTGCAACAAGGCCGCACTGTTTCAAAGCTCCTTCAGATGCCGCCTTCATTTCCTGAATTTGGAGGATCCAACAGCTAATAACTCCATAACACTAGTGCAAAAACAACACAATGTTTAAAAAGTAGAACTGAGCGGCGGCTGTCCTTTGCCTTCGGGCTCAGAAATGACAGGAAACTGGATCCAGAGTTACAGTGACAGAACCAGGACAACATGGACAAACAGAGAAGTCTAAGGTGGGAGCAGGTGAGACAGGTGGAGCATCATCCTGCACTCAACACATCCAACACGTGGTCTGCTTAGAGCTGAAAGTGAGACAGAAACAGAAATTGAGCCGTGGCTACAGTTAGCCGCTAAGCTGCAACGCTACAGTTAGCTAGCTGAGCTGGCTAATCCGGGGTAAGTCACTGGGCTAAGTACTGGCAGTCTGATAACAGGGCTAATGACAAAGCACGAGCTTCATCATCATCATCACTTCACGTTCCTGTCAGCTGTTTTCTGTTTGGTGGGGGTTATTTGGCGCTAACCAATCAATCAATAGCTAATGTTAGCATGCTAACGCACTAACCTAAGATGGTGAACATGCATGTTAACATGCTGATGTTAGCATTTATCTGAAAGCACTGCTGTGCCTCCAGATAAACAGTCTAAATTGGCTTCTGTTGTGTTACGTAGCTGTAGCAGTTTGTTACCAAGTGAAACCACACACAAACAAACTGTGTATACCTGATTTTAAATTAGCTAAATGGTTTGTATTAACATTAAACTTTCATTGTATTTTAATGTAACTGCTAGCGGTGTTGCGTTTGTAGCCCTTCTGCCAACAGTTTGAAATTCACAATCTCACTTTGAACTAAACGTTGGAGGCTGAAGTGAAAGTGCTTTCCACCGGCTGCTCGTAATTCCGGTTTAAACTAAAATATGTGAATGCGGCTTAAGTACATCTTCAGAGAGCACCACTTTAAAGGTTAAATAATAAGAACTGATTGAGGTTATATATAATGCACATGTGATCGGCTCAGTTTGTGTCCTGGGTTGTAGGTAACATATTTGGCTCGCATCGATCTGATCTGCTGCCAGCTGACCCAGGATCAGCAGGACACCTTCTATCACGCTGGATCCAACAAGCTTTATTTAAGATTCAAAGTTTTATTTGTCACTTACACAACTGTACACAATACAGTGTTAAACAGTTATTAACAGCTGCATCTGAGTGATGTTTGAACCCACAGAGAAATGTTTCTGTTCAGCAGCCGAATCTTCAGTCTCAGATTTCCAAATTGGTTTGATGGAAATGAACTGGAACCAGTGCACCTGTTGTTAGTGGTGATGACACATTTGGGCCTACTTCAGGCCAAAATTCAGTTTCAACAAAATAGAAAAGCAGCTAATCCTCACAGTGGAGAAACAAATGGCCTTTTTTACACGATAAATAAGTCTGATCACCTCCAAACCTCCAACTAAACAACCATCACGTCCATCAATCACTCAACAGAACAATGCAATAAACTACACTGACACGAGGAAATAAAAACTAAAATATACAGTTTAAAGTGTGCCAGCTCCATCGGCCAAAAGCCTCAGCCAAGCTGCCAAATGCTAACTTAGCTTAGCTGAGTTTAGCTTCCCCTGGCAGCCCACAGTTGGTGGTTTGGCCCACATACCTGAATAGAAACAATGATTAGCTCACCTGTGCCAAACTAAACATGACTCTGCAACTCCCGGCCAGAACAAACACACTCCAGCTGAAGGCTTCGAAACTTTGAACCACGGCCAGCTTTCTTATTATTATTACTTAAGATGTGAAATGACTGTAGCTGCTGACTCTTCTGCCAAACATGAGACCCTATACATAACCCCGACCCTTCAACTGTATATAACCTCACATTCAACTGAGCTAGTAATCATGTGAATAGATTTGGTTTGGTGCCTACAGGAGGCCCGGCACAGGAAGGAGTTGGGAGTGATGATAAGAAATCTAAAGTGAACAATAATGTCAACATTCAGCGCTGGTTTGATTCTGTAATCTTTTTGTTTTTTTTATTATTTCCTTCTCTTACTGTTAATAATGGAGCCACTTTCTAAAAAACTGCATTTACATTACATAATAATGTATTATTACAACACTGATAACTGCTGGTGAAATGAAATCCTGGTAAAGGAGGAGAGGAGAGAAGAGGAGAGGAAAGGAGGAGAGGAGAGGAGGACCCGTGTCAGGCTCAAGTAACCTGGAGTCAGTCCTGCAGCCCAACTATTTTATTCACATAATCCAGCCCATCCTGGCTCCTTTACATTTCCTCTAAAACATAAACTTTTCACTATCTTATACATAACGGTGACGTGACCTTTAAACCAGGACGGCCAAACCGGTTCTCCTTCTGATGATGCAGCCATCACATTTAAAGTGAATACAGATGAAATACACACATTATCATTCACCATTTTATAACACACAGAGGAGGAGAGGAGAGAGGAGAGGAGACGAGTGAGGTGGGAAGGAGAGGAGTGAGGTCTGTCAACAGGATTAAAAGATTACAGCTCCTGATAATCGCTCGTCCACGTGGTGAGAGAGATGATGATGTCACACTTGGCAGCCAGTCACCATCACACACACAGGAACTGTAATGAAAGTGTCCCCTGACCTTTGACCCTGACGTTAATAAAAGCTCTGAGCGTGACTATCTACAGCCCTGACCTTTGACCCCTGACCTCAAGCAGCGGTTCATTACCATGGAGACGTGCAGCATGAACACCTGAACTGACCAATGAGATCAGCTCTAATCAATAAAATAAATCAAATCAAACTACTTTAGGGAGCCCTGGAACTCTCTCAAGGAGCCTTGGAGAGGCTTCAAGTACCACTGAACGTCTCAGGGATCCCTGGATCGTTTTCAAAGGCCACTTGAAACCGCTTCCAGGACAAAAACATTTCCAGGAACCCTGGAACCCCGGAACCCCCTTCAAGAATCACTGTAACCTCTTCCATCCTCACTAATGCCTGGAACATTTTCAAGGACTACAAGAACCTCCTCAGGGGCAAAATGTAACATTTCCCAATGATCCCTGGAAATCTATAAAGAAAACCTGAAATATCTTCCAGGCCTTCTGGAACCAGCTCAAGCACCTTGTAACCTCTTCACCTGCAATAACCCTGGGAAGCCCTTCCTCAGTGACATCTGGCACCTCCTCAAGGACCCCTGATACCTCCTCAAGGACCTCTCCAACCTCCTCAAGGACCCCTGATACCTCCTCAAGGACCTCTCCAACCTCCTCAAGGACTCCCAGGATACTGAAATGTAAATAAACCACCCCCGGTAGACAATCCTGCTCTCTGATTGGCTGTCCACAGTTTAACCTGTGTATTAAAATGCAGGTCAACACAGTGTTTCAGGTGGGCTTTAAAATATTATACAAACAGCATTGATCATGTCAGTATGGATCCTTAATACTAATAAATAGCTTAAATAGCTTTGTTCCTTCAATCTGATTGTCGGTTAGTGTGTCGACAGTATATCAAAGTTTCACCATCATCGCCCTTCCTGATCCTGAACTCTGACCTACACCAGAAGACCAAGTCTCACACAGCCTCGTGAAGACGAGACGGCTGGACACAAAGTCCTCACTGAAACTCAAGCCGGTCCTCACAAAGATAGGAACACAGCGTGGCTGCCTGAGGACAGCACTGATCTCTGAAAGATGAACACGGAGGTCATTTCATAATCACTGAGTGTGTGTGTGTTACTACTGCAGTCACCCCACCAAGGACACACACAGAGCAGGATAATAGATCTGAGTGTGCAGAGGAGGGAGGAAGAGGAGGAGGACATGACTAAGACAGGAAGGACAAAATGAGGATGTTGCAGCAGAGGAACTGTGGTGGAAAGTAACTGAGTACATTAACTCACATTACATTTTATGTTACTTTCTACTTCTACTGCTCCACATTTTAATAATATACAGGAAATATTGTAATTTTTACTCGTCTGCATTTAGTTTGAAAGCTTTAGTTACCGAGTTTTAATGCAGAATATAATAAATAATGGTGTATTATTATTACAGATTAAATGACACAGCAGTATTTAAGGTTATTAAAATGAGCTCCACCAGCTGCAACATTAAAGTGATGAACACATTAATGCAGTTTCTGCATGAGTATATTTCTGAGTAAAGCTGTGATTGCAGGATTTCCCCGGTAACAGAGTATTTCTACACTGTGGGATTACTATCGGAGTACTGCTGCAGTGTGTGTGTTGTCAGCAGGCAGTCAGAGCTGCTGCAGGTGAGCAGGTAGATAAGCAGCATCACCATTCGTCCGTTCATGGTGTGCACCTCAGCTGGTCACACAGGAAGTGACAGAAATAGCCGTGTGAAGAAGGAAAAAAGAGCTGAGCGAAGTTCCAACCCCGCCCACTTTCTCACCTCCACACAGCTGACCAATCACAGTGATCGGTTTGAGTTACAGAACTGCATACTGGCGCCTTCAGGCTCAGCAGTGCTTTAAGCTAGACCCTAACAGCATGCTAACAAGCTGACAATGCTAACAAGCTAATGTTTAGCAGGTATAATGTTCACCACATGGACGTATATAGAGACCTGGATGCAGCGTTGGAGGCGGGGTACCTCAAAACAAATGACCCTCTGATTTGCAGACGTCTCTTTCACATCGTCAGTCTGCAGGAAGTCCCTCAGGGCCAGCGTGCATCACATGATCACATGAAGTTGTAGTTACACGGTTTGGCCACTAAGTCAAACTGGCTTCAGAGCCTGGCCCCCCTCCTGGGGGGGGGGGTTGGTTCACCAGTTTGCTAACATTAGCTGATGGGAACGTCTGTAGTTCTGCAGGTGTTTGGACACGTTAACATGTTGTCCTGATGGTGGCGCTAGATGAAAAGTCAGATCACCAGAGTTATTACAGTTCATCCTGAGGGGAACATGAATGTCTGAACCACATAGCAGCACAATCCATCCCTTTATAGTTGTAGAGACGTTTCAGTCTGGATCAGCGTGGAGGAGCGACTGAACGCCACAGAGTCAAAACGCAGCAGAACTGTCCTTTAAAGAGACTTTGGCTTCAGAGCCAGTTGGATGAATCAGGTGTGAAGCAGCA
Organism: Gadopsis marmoratus; assembly: GCA_036023855.1. Classification (NCBI taxonomy): domain Eukaryota; kingdom Metazoa; phylum Chordata; class Actinopteri; order Centrarchiformes; family Percichthyidae; genus Gadopsis; species Gadopsis marmoratus. Next base: position 8,682 of record JAVQJF010020734.1, read on the forward strand.
GAGTGGAGGAGGTAACCTTTACAGAGTCCAGCAGCAGACAATCAGTGTGTCTCTGAACCTTTTCTCTTAACTCTCTGTGATTTAACACAAGTCTGACCTTCTCCTCCTCCTCCTCCTCCTCCTCCTCGTCCTCCTCCCTGTGTGAACATCCAGACCTTTCTCCCCTCAGTTTGGCTGAAACTGGCTGACTGTGTGAACGAGACCTTTTCAGGTGAGACGAAACATCTTTGTCTCTCTGCACTTTGTCTCTGTTGGTAATGTTTACTTTGCAAAGACAAAGAGATTTGATGCTGCTAAGACTTCTCCAAACCACCTGCACTTTTTACACCTAATCAATTAGTTTTTTAGTATGAATATACTAATTAGTATATATGACTATCTATGAAATGTCAGTAAATAGTGACCAGTGAGTTACCAGTGAGGCCAGCGTGACGTCTTCAAACGTCCCTTTTTGTCCCACCAACAGTCCAAAGAGATTCAGTTTACTGAGATATAAAACAAAGAAGAGCAGAAAATCCTCACATTGAAGAAGTAGGAACAGTGTCTTATTAGTGCCGGTTCAATTAATCAATTAATCTGATCCATTAATCGACTCTTCATAAGTCATTTGTCAAACTAAAATTCCGTCTCTGTCTAATCAGCTAATTGTTTCAGAAACATTATTTTGTCAGATTCAAACTAGAGCTGAAACACAAGTCGATTAATTGATTAGATGATCAACAGGAAAGTAGTCAGCAACTATTGATATTGATAACTGATGAGTCGTTTCTAGCAGAAACATCTGGTGGTTCCAGCTTCTAAACTGTTCTCTTCTTTTCTCTGTTTAAAATCTTCTGCTGATTCAGCTTTTTCTGCTAATGTGACACCTGCAGTACCGTTGACACCTGCAGTACCCGCGACACCTGCAGTACCCGTGACACCTGCAGTACCGTTGACACCTGCAGTACCCGCGACACCTGCAGTACCTTTGACACCTGCAGTACCCGTGACACCTGCAGTACCTTTGACACCTGCAGTACCCGTGACACCTGCAGTACCCGTGACACCTGCAGTACCTTTGACACCTGCAGTACCTGTGATACCTGTGATACTGTGATACGTCTTCATGCCTCTATATATTTTTCAAATTAGATCATCTGACAGTGAAACTGCTCACAACTTGTTGACGTGTTGATGCCGATTTTAAGAAGCTGGAGTAAACAAATGAAATCACTTCCTGGTTCACTCCTCACATGTTGTGGACATTTACACACGCAGACGCTCTAATAAGATGGTGGCCAGTAACTGTAGAGGACTATCTATATACATAACCAGACTCCACACGTCTGAACACAACATTAGCTAAATATGTAGCACTGCTCTCACAGCTAACAACAACAATATTAATAATAATGCTTTTTACTTTTGATACTTTGTGTTTTGATGATAACCCTTCTGTACTTTTACTTCAGTAAATATGTGCAGCATCGTTTCTTGTATAAGAGCATTTTTTCTTTGTAGAACTGCAGCTTTTACTCAGTAAGGGATGTGAACACCTGTGCAGGTGAGACCACCGAGCTCAGAGACAATGATCCACCACACAGACACAACCAGGGCTTAATGATAAAACTGCAGTTAAATGTTGAAAACAAACTTTTTTCGCCTTCAGCTGTTAAATATTCACAGCTGTGTGTTGGATGCATGTTTAGTCGTGTGTCGCTCTTTCAGGAGAATTCTGTGATTTGTGATTTTACTTTGTTTTAATAAAACGGACTTGACAGAAAACATTGTTTAATAAAAAGCTTTTATTTATGCTTGATATGCTGTTTTGTAACTGTTTACTCTCCTGTGTTTGATGACCTCATCCTTTGCCATAATCATTTGGTACTTTTCTCTGTAACTTTGTTAAGTTTATTATAATACGAGAAACTAGCAGGAATTCTGCTCTGTGATACAAAATATTCTTACAAGTCATGTTAGATAGGAGTGAAATTAGAAATAAGGGATTAAAAAAGGTTTTTGTCTAATTTCTGTACAAGCTGTTCCTGTTGTTAAGAAATTATACACTGTAAGAAGAGCTGGTGGATAAATAGAAGTATATAGTTGGATTTAAAGGTGGATGATGGGTCATTTAGAAAAGAAGTAGAAGAGACCTGTTGGTGTATTTAACACGTGTCACGTTTATATATTCTCCATAAAGAGAAGTCCTTCATATAAAGTGAGTTTGAGACTGTCTCTCACACACACACACACACACTCTCACACACACACACACACTCTCACACACACACACACACGTCCAGCCTGCTGCCACTCTGATCAATAACAGACGTTATGATTTCCACAGTCGTCCCACCTGATGCCGATAACAGTCAAAGCTCTTCACCAGTAGGAACACGCCCCCTGATCATCCAAGCCCCGCCCACTTCCTGTCTGGCCTGTAGCTCGGTGAGATGTCCCTTTCATCATTTACTTTCCATGTCCGTCCGTCGGTCGAGCTGCTGTTTTAAACCCTTTCGGCTTTGTGGTGCTTTAGGGCTGATTTTGAAATCGGACCAAAACCTGAAAGTTCTAGTCACGTTGTCATGGCTACGCTGTATTCGCTAATATTCAGACAATCCTGCTGTTATTCTGGAGACCTGTGACTGCAAACTAAAGTCAGAGTTTGACATGAACACGGTGTTATTAGCTGACGGACAGGCTAGCTAGGAAAGGGGCGGGGCTTAATCTCTGAATGTTGCCTAGGTGAGTGTGTGTGTGTGTGTGTGTGTGTGTGTGTGTTGCACCTCACCTCCCCCGTTCTTGTAGCACAGGTAGGGGAACCTCCACACGTTGCCGAGTCCGACAGCGAAGCCCACACAGGACATGATGAAGTCCATCTGCCGCGTCCACGTCTCCCGCTCCTGGTATCCTGGCCCCGCCCCCATCACCACGCCTGCTTTCTTGTCTGGTCCAGCACAAGCACCGCCCACTACACCACCACCAGGCCCCGCCGCCGTCAGCGGGACGAGGCTGCCGTTAGCAGCCACTGGGGAGTAACTACAGCCGCCATTAGACAGGAGGACAGGGTTCCTCTTGGTCTCCTCCAGGAGGACCAGAGAGCAGGAGGAGGCTGGCCGGGCCTGCTTCTCCATCACACACAGTCCAGGAAGCAGTCAGTCAGGGTCTACGTCTCACTCAGGGTTCCCTTTAATTCCTCAAAGTTCTTGTTTATATATATAAATAAATAAAAGTTGAATTGTTTCTGTGCCCCAAAATCTGGTCTGGCCCTCAGCTAGACTCCTCCCCCCTCAGACACCAGTAAGAACCACGTCAGCTGTCGCGTTTCCCCCAAATCCAGTCAAACCAGTCAGCAACCAGCCAGCAACCAGCCAGCAAACTGTCAGCAAACAGTCAGCAAACAGTCAGCAACTAGTCAGCACCCAGCCAGCAACCAGCCAGCAAACAGTCAGCAACCAGCCAGCAAACAGTCAGCAACCAGTCAGCACCCAGCCAGCAAACAGTCAGCAACCAGTCAGCACCCAGCCAGCAAACAGTCAGCAAACTGTCAGCAAACTGTCAGCAACCAGCCAGCAAACAGTCAGCAACCAGTCAGCACCCAGCCAGCAAACAGTCAGCAAACTGTCAGCAAA
>JAVQJF010020736.1:0-20955 GCA_036023855.1 Gadopsis marmoratus
ATGCCACATAACCATTCAATTCAATTCTCTTGGACTAAAATAAACCCTGTCCTACCTAAGGTGTTTGTGACTCATTCACACCAAGCAATATAAACTCTAAAATACCTCATAAAGTGAGACCTATCTCACAGTGTCGTAGATTAAAACTAAGAGATAATGTACTTGCAAAAAGATTATTTTCATGCCAGGTAAGTTAAAAGGATCCAATCAGCTCAGCAACAAATCAAAACAATCACTGACGCCAGAGATGATGGTCTGAACTGAGTCACGGGTGTAAATATTTGTAAATGCATTACTTTATTAATTAAATCAATACATTGCTACATACATTTATTTCTTCCTGGCACTTGTGTGTTGATGAAAATCTACACGGCTCCTTCACTCATGTCTCACGCCTCAGTCTCTGCTGCTTTGTGACTCGCTCTGAAGAAACTCTTAGTGAGGAACTGTTAGGGCCAAAGAATAGATATCTAAAATATGGCTGGCATGTCTTGAGAAAAGAGAAGTGAGCTAATAATAACCTTTGAATTATACCAGTTGGTGAAATCAGATGATGGCGAGCGTTTATAAACCCCTTTTGTTTCTGCAGAAGTCCTTAAAAAACCAAAGAAACTTTACACACTTCCAGAGGACAGGGATTACTTACATGAGTCAAAACTACGAAAACTCAGCAGCTTACTGGAAGAAATACAGTTATCATGAGAGAGATCGGTCACCTTGTTAACATCTTAACATGCAGGGTTGATGTGTAGATGCCCCTGCTGCACCAAACACCTCTGCTCGTGTTGATGGTAGGATGTCTTGGAGCCTGGTGTGAAAATCATCCACCCGCCTAAAACTTGTTATAGCTGCTATTTCTAAAACTAGGTGGCTTATGTTGCTGTTAACCAAACCCCTGTCAAGGATCCTTGGTGTTGTGGCTCAGACACGAGTCTAATGAAACACTTCCTGTCGTTTCAGAGCTGACTGCAGGAAGTCAAGGTGCACAGCACAGAAACTCCCAGGAAACCATTGTACACATTTTCGTTGCTTAAAAACAAACGGGACAGAACAGGATTCTGGTGTTCAATCAGCAACATGAAACAATGGTAGGGAGGGACGACGTGTCCTTTCAAATTTGGTGCACCTGTCCAAGTATGAAAAAACATTTCATCATAGCTTAATTGTATGTCTGAGAAATATTTGGACTGCTAACAGAGAGCATTCGTGAATTTGGGATTAGCTCACCAGCCAGCCCACAAACCAATCACACCATAAAAATAACTGCAAATTTAAAAAACAAAATAAAGTTTCAAACTGTAAGGAGACAAAAGCTTCTGATTTCCTCCAAAAATGTACCAAAGCTGAAAGGTGTACTGCTCCTCAACAGCATGTTGGTAAAACACGAGAGAACGAAAGGCAGGAAGTGTAACTCGTATTTAGCTCTGACAGCAACGCTATAACATTATATCTTTATATTTATGTATATTATATATACTGAGCCCGAGCCATGCAGCCGTCACAGACAAAGAGCAGACTGACTTCATTTGGATTTGCAGCTCAGTAAAGTCGCCATGTTTGGTAACTTGCAGTAACAATGTTCAGCTGCTACAGCAAAACAGGTCTTGGCGTCAGGAAAATGTCCGTCCCTGCTACATGTGGCTCTGCAGATGATGCTGATCCACAGACTGAAGTTTAAGGTGATTAAAAGCAAAGATGTCCCAGCGAGTACAATTCATCAAATGTCTGCATCTTCTCCTGATCAAATACAATTAATTTCTACTCAGCGATTCAAAGCTGATTTTATTCAAACAAAACTGAGTAAAATTAAATGAATAAATAGTTCAGATTTGTTGAACTCAGCTCAGTGGGATAACAAGCTGCACAGTGGTTTGTATTAGATATGGGTTACTCATATTCAGTTACTAACAAGATGAAGCGGCACTTTGTCCGCTCCGGTTTGCTGCGTCAGCTTTGTGACGTGTATGTGACGTCACTACGCTGATGTTAGGCCACTCTTGTTCTGGTGCACAGATCTGAGTGCTGTTCCACTGACATAAACTGCTTCTTACAATAAATGCATGAACAAAAAGCTCCAAAACTTGGCACTATGGCACTTCAAATCCATCGCACTATGCTTGCCAGCTACCAATTAGCCAGGTAGCTACGGATAGCCCCACTAGCTTAGCATCACATCAGCGACAGCTGCCTGCTACAGTGACTGGTTATGGTCCAGGGTCACATTTGCACTGTAGCACTCTCAGATACACTATATGGACGATATAACACTAATCATGTGTGTGTGAAGGAGGGAGACCTCTCAGATATATGGACTATATAACACTAATGAGGGAGGGAGACCTCTCAGATATATGGACTATATAAGACAGGAACAGCAGGGCACAAGCTGTAGTTTGCATAGAAATTGTGAGCAGCTCATGATGACGATTGGTTGCACGTTCAGCATCACAGAGAACATTTGATCCAATAATAGACGGAGAGAAAAGCTCACACAGCCCTGCACATCTCCCTCACCTGTACCCCCCCACCCACAGTGGGCTTGTCACAAAGCAGCAGATGCTCTTATTAAAACTCATTACAGAAAGATATTTGTGTTGCAGCTTGTTATTCACCTCATGGAGTTGTGAACTTTGAGGAGCTAGTGAGTGAGACGTTGCTCTCCTGCACGCCGACTGCAAGGTAACGACATCTGATTTCATTTGGAAAGACATGCAGATTTAACCATCGTGGAGAAAACAACTGTTCATTCACCTCATGGCTTCAGTGCGCAGGCAGAGACTGAGGGTGACAACATTAGACTGGGAGCATGACGTAAAAACACAGCATGCGATATAACACACGATAGTGTATCATATGTTACCTTGATGATAAATTAAAGACATTAAAGACACCGTATCCACACGTGATCTGTATCTGCATAATGGCATCTCTCCACAGGCCTTTGCATTACATCTAGTATTAATAAGCAACATTGTGATCTTGATTCTTGTGGCATTGTAACTGTATATAAAATTATTTTTCCTTTGCTGGTCGCTGGCAGCTTTTTAATAGGCAGCTTTATGGGGCTTATTTCTATCTTCATTCAAGAGCGAGGTCCTTCAATTTGAGAGCATAACTTCTTGATGTCACGTTCAGATTTCAGAATTCTCTCCTTCAAAACCATTTCCTCGCTCTCAGCTAGCCGCAGCCTGCGCTCAGATGTGTTCTTTGCTTGTGTAGATTTCCTGCTGCAGCTTCAGTCGTCCTCCTCTGAAACATCCGCTCTCTCATTTCTGCTCTGCTGTCAAAATCCCCCCCGCCCATAGAACGTGCTCTGTTGATGCATACCACCACCTGTGCTACACCTTCATGGCTCAGGAGGCGGAGCAACTTGGACCGCACTAGTCGACCACTGGTATATATAAAAACTGTCATTTTATTCCAAAAAGTCATAAAGTAAGGAAATACATGAAGTGGATGAACCCGGTTGTGCAGTAACCGCCCGTACGGGACGCTCTAAGAAGTAAAGGTCATTTTATTTGCTGTGCTGTGCAGAGGAGCGCACACACCGTGACACACCTTGAAGTGGACGGGTGCCGTCTCACCAAGCTGCACAGGTCAGAACATCAGTCCATGGATCCGTCCTGCCCTGTGCCAGCGTTTGGGGCTGCTGCTGCTGCTGCTGTGGGTGGTGTAAGGGTGTAGGCAATATGTCCGTGGCTCACATTATGCCCCCGTAATACCAGCTCAGCATGTTTAAATGCCACCGCGCACCCGAGACTTGTTGCTGGACTTCTAACACCAACATGAGGAGTCACACATGGCGGATCTCAATGCAGTACAGGACCTGTGTGACATCGTGTTCCAATAACTTCAGTACGAATGAACCATCAACCTTAAAGGATCATATTAGTATTCTCAGCTTTTGCCACTTTGTTCTGTACGTGTGAGAGGAATGTGACCGGCTTTGGTTCACATTCACTGAGTCGTTGGGTACTTTGATACTGCAAAGAGTTTCAGAGCATGTAGACAACGTTTAGTGAAATATACTTTCATTATTAGTGCCAGACCTCATGTTTGGGACATCCAACTGCAGAAATCCCCTTGGATTTATTTGGGTACCACCTGAATTCTCTCCAGTAACAAACTGTAAAACTCAATAGGTATCCATTCCATCTCAATACAGCAGTTTTTGGCTTTGATTTGAAAACACTATACATGTTCCCATTCAAAGAAAAGCATACGACTGAGAACTGACCACATTTATTTATAAGAAAATCAATGATACAAAATATTTCAAACTACATTCACTATTTCAGGTCCATGGGTGGGGTTTTTGAAAAACAAACAAAAAAAAAGGCCTCTCCTCCACCACGGCCAACAAAAGGAAGTGGAGCGACTGCTGCCCCTCATTAATCGTGTCAGTCTTTGAAGCAGTTCCTCTTCGCGGTGAAGCACAGAGGAACCTGGCACTTCATGCAGTACACTGGTGTCTTCACCCTTTTCATGCCAGCAATCCTGGCATCTCTTACAGTACTTCCTGGATTGGGTGCCATCGTCTCCGTAATAATCAGGCAAGCAGGAGGCGGCACGTGCTGGAGATGGAGGCGCTGAGACTTTAGCAAACTCCAGCATTTCTACAGCCAACTTCTCCCTGAAGTGCTTTTGGCTGAGTGGCCTTTTCGGGGAGGGATCCGTCTTCATCTTGTGCAGCTCCTTGTGCAGAATGAAGCTGTTGACCACAGCAATGTCCATGAAATGGTAAAAGAAGGTCTTATACCATTTCATCGATTTGTGGTGCACAGTGTAGTAGCCAATCAAAGCGTCGGACAGATCCACACTGCCCATGTGGCGATTGTAATCCAAAATCGAATCGGGAATGGTCACATTCTTGGTTTGCCACACACCAGCCTCTTTCACCTTCCTCTTCACCGTTTGCCCGCTGAAGGCTTCGTGCACAGTGGAGCACATGGCCACCTCACGTGTGTCCCTCCATTTTACAAACAGAAGATGGTTTTGCCGGATCCAGCGCATATCTCCCCTTTCTGCGTGTTTTGGGAGGTCGTTTTGTGGGTGCACTGGAAAGACCACATGATGTCTTCTGATGGTCCCACATGCACCAGTTTTCTGCCTGTACAGCTCCTCAAAGAGGGCAGGGCTGGTATAGAAGTTGTCAACGAACAGCGTGTAGCCCCGCCCGAGGAGAGGGAACACCATAAGGTCCATTACGGACGTGTAGCTCAGACCCCGGCCTGGAACCTGCACACTCTTCCCCTCATAGACAAAGAAATCCCAGGTGTAGGCAGTTGAGGAGTCGGTTAGCACAAACAGTTTGTACCCCCACCTTGTGGGCTTTGCCTTCATATACTGCTTGATGCTGATGCGAGCCTTAGACGCCACCATCTTTTCATCTATGGAAATGTTCTGATGAGGCTGGAAGCAGGCTTTGCAGGCATTCGCTATCTCCGTGTACAGAGGCTTGATCTTGAACAGCCTGTCGTACTCTGCAGTGTTCCTCTTCCGGTCGTTGGCTTCGTCTTTTGCTGGGTTGCTCAAGTGCAGGGACCATAAGATGGCTTCAAAGCGATCGCGTGCCATCGTGTCGGCAGGGAATCTAAAGTTATATGGCCATTCCCTTCTCCAGTAGTCCCCTCTGTCATGCACTTTCACAAGCCCAGAGAAGATGACGGTGGACAGGAAAACATAGAAATCGCTCACCGTCAGAGGTTTCTAAATAAACTTCATTTCAGTCGCTTTCCAGTCCAGCTTTCAGTCGCTTTTCAGCATTTGCATTTGTGTTGGCAATGATGATGCGGACAACAGAGGTGCTGAAAAACTGCTGGAAGAGCGAAAGAGGAGACCAGGGGACAGCGGAGTCGAGGTTGGGGCCAGGAACCCTGGCAGGAAGGAACCGGAGTGTTTCTGGTCTTTTGTCTTTCTCCTCTCTGTTATGCCACCTGTGTTCTTCCCCCTCGTCCTCCTTGGTCCTCCAAGGCGTAGATCCACTTCGACGGCGCTTCGTTGGACGTGCTGAATTTGGGGATGGCCCTGGTGTGTAATCACTATCATCATCATCATCATCATCATCATCATCATCATCATCCTCCTCCTCCTCCTCCTCCTCCCCCCTAAGGAAACAAGTCAGGATTGAAATTGTGGCTCAAAGGATAAAGTAACAACAGGGACCACAGTGATTTACAGCTGGAGGCAACAATAGTGACCAGAAATGGTAAAGTGTCATTAACGCATGTTATTGTCAGGGACCTGCCCTGTGATTGGCCGACATTAGCCTATAACCTGTAGTCGTCATACAATAAAGTAATATAATATAAAGAACACGTACTCTGGCTGAGGGGGGGTGGAGGTCCACACAGGCTGTGGAATGGCTGCAGACTTGCGTGGAGCAGAACGGCTTGACTTTGACCGCCGGGTCTCAGTGGTGACTGATGATGATGATGATGGACCTGATGCATCATCCTAATCGTCACTAAGGAAACAAGACAAGAGAAGTAACAACAGGGACCACAGTGGTGGCCAGAAATGGTCAAATATAAGTTTTTATACATTTGAGTGGTGAGTCGGTGCAGACAGACGACCCCTGCTGGACTGAGAACGTAGCTACAGCTGCTGGATACAGGACGCTGCCCACCGTCAGACCCCACGATGTGAGCTGCCAGCAGCTACGACTAAATAATTACCTCTTATTTAGATATTATTAGAATTGCATTCCCCAATATTCGTTATATTTGTTAGCTAGACTCAAATTAAAACATGTCCATTCAGTCTGACAGCAGTTATTTATAATGAAGCATCATGAACCTCATGACGCAGGCAGCAACTGAAAACATGTTAAAATGCTGTTAATAATAAAGGAAACTGGGATCTGCAGGTGAGAGTATTTAATGACACGTTTTAATCTCAAACATTTTGATTTCTGAGTTCTGTGAACTTTTGCACGATCTCACGAGATCCCACAAAACGCCGTTGGTCTAGACTTGCTCTATATTAACACGTGCTATGAGATAACTCTGGTATGATATATAAATGAAACGGTGTGTCACATGACTGTGTTGTCACATGTTTAAATGCACTGTGACGCGTTTACTCAGCGGCTCTTGTGACCAAGGACGGTGGCGTCTACACCAGTTTTTTCCTGATGTGAGAAACACATGAGGGTACACAGCCTCTGGACTCCCGACAGCTGTGGTAATAAAGAGGCAGCCATGTTTTTGGGTGCAACAGTTAAAATGTGTTGTTAGGTCTATGGGATGTACAAATGAGAAATGCCTTCAGTTGACAATCAACAAGAAAAGGACGTGATGTCAGTTTAGTCAACGTATCCATGAGAAGCACAAACTCTGATTAAAATAGAATAAGTCTTTGGATCCTACCTCAAGTCAAACTGTGTGTTAAAGTGTTTTCCTGACATACATTTGGATCCTCATCCATACATCACGAGCATCATTTCAGCACTACAGCATATGAACGAGACTCAAGGAAAAAGGAGGTGCTGCCTGGACGACGTCTGTAATGTTTTCTGCAGTGTTCCGATTAGTTAAATGTCTGACTCCTGGCAGCACAGGTCTGCAGGATGTATCTTGGCCTGTTGAAACGGTCCAAAGCCGAGTGAAGCTCATCACGTATTCATATGCACATCTTCAAATGTCTCCTTACGATTCATTCTCCGTCTGTACTTCTGAATCAGAAACATCCAGTAACAGGAAAAGCTGTAAAGTAGAGACACGTCTTCATCATCAGCGTGGACACGTCAAGTTTTCGCTTCGGTCCAGCCTGGACATGATGGCGTTTAACATCCCTAAAGCCCAGCAGGTCGGTCACATCACTTTAAGCACAAGCATAATAAGATGATAGGTTTTATTCCTGATGCATAATCTCCTTAGACTCACACTTCCATTTGTATAGGAAGGCAAACGACCATATGTGGTAATAAGCTCAGACCTTCTCGGGGGGGGGGGTGCAGGCAGAGCAGAGCACACATCAAAGATCGCATGAGCCTTCTGACCGATGCTGTTCGAAGGTGGAGGCATATGCTCTTTCTTTTTGACAACTTTATTGTGAAAGCGAGTGAGAAAACTCTGAGATGTGGATGAAAGCTCCAGGAAAACACAACAAAAAGGAATGTAAACCGGTTGTTGGCTGCAATGAACTGCACCTCTCAGTTTTATCACTCTGCTAATTGGGTTTCATACAGTACAGAAATGAAGGAAGATCATTTTAAAACAGCAGGTTTTTGCGAAATCAGTATTCATGTAACGTAGATGTGATTTACATTAAAAAGACAGAAACTTGCAACTGGCAGCTGCCCCCAAGTGGCAGCAGAACAAACTGAAAATGCAACATTAACCTATATAACCTATATATATATCAGCCTATAAAGATGTGATGGTAAGCATGTTGCCTGTTTACACCTCCAGCAGACAAGATGCAGAACTCGCATTTATTCAAAGTCCTGTTTGTATCCAATATTCACTTCCCTTTAGCTGTTGAACTCCTGGGGGAAATATCTGTTGGACAGCTAGCCGCTGACTTTGCAGGCCATTTGGAGCTGGGCAGGTATGGAATAGTCCATAAAACGTTAAAACGTGTAAACGTGTATCTGTAAGCTTCGTTTTGTAGACATTGTGCGTGTTGTTTTGTTGCATGCAGACACAGACTTGGACAATCACCTTCACAATCTGGGCAGCAGAAACACTGTGGTGCGTGTGCACGTGCAGGCTTACGGACCGTGACAGGTTTTACTGCGAGGTTACGTTTAGTCAGGATCTCCAGCTTCTGACCAATCACTGCCTTTGGAATCGCTACACACAACACAGGTGTGTAGTCAACGCTGCCAGTCCGCCATCACACGGAAAGAGATCCAACCCTGATCCATTCATTTTTCTCTGGATCAAGCATCTGCTCACTGCTGTTTATCATACAATTTGTCACTTCAGCAGAAATTCCCGTCAGGTGACCTTGAAGACATTTTAATTAGATCTGTTGCATTGTAGTGGGTTAAAGTGTTCTCCTGAGCTGCAGCTCCACTTGATAAAAGTGTGTGTTTTATATGTAAACCATGCTGCAGCTGCACCCCCACGATGGTTGTCAAGTCCTGGCCATGTGCAGCGAATAAACCCTCTCAAACGGACAGCTCTTAGCCAGGGACGTATATTTCATGTAATACGGCAGCGTCAGGAATAAAATTGCCTCCCTGCCGAGGCCCCAGTTACCATGGCAACGACTTGCTGAGCAATTCCCATGATCTGAAGCTGGAAATGCCGTTTACACATCAAGCTACGACGCATTCTAATTTTAACTGACAGTCAATCAAGTCACGCTCAACTTCTGTCCCTGCAGAGCTGTCCATCTTCTTCTACGTGTCGCCGTCTTGCTAACAGCGACTCCGGTGAGCAGCCAGTGGCGAGCTAGCAAGTCTGTCTCTGTGATATCGCCAACACTTTCGTGACAGTGGGCAAACCCTCATTAGCTTTGTATTCTTTCTTCTTGCACACACACACACACACCAGTATGCTGTGTCAGTGACATTCTGGTTCTGTACAGCCTCTCATTAGCCTCCTCCCTTCTCCAAGTTTCCTGCTCTCTCTCTCTCTCCTTTGTCCCTCTTTCTTGAGTCTCTCACTTCCTTGTACCCTCATTAGTTCCTCTCTTTCAGCTTCTGCGACAGCCTCTGTGTGTGTCCCATTTTGAAAATATTTGAGTGAAAACACATTTGCTTACTTTAAAGCTACAAAGCTAAAATGAGATGAGGACATAGGGGCGGTTGTTTTCAGTGTAGTTGATGCAAAATGTAGAGTAGAATATGATCAGAAAACCCTGACGAGCTGCACGCAGCGCAGAGGCGAAGCAGGAAACCTCAGACGTATGGCCCGGGATGCGACAACGTAGACCGAGCAGCCCTGGAGGACGGGCAGGACGTAGCGCAATGTAGGCGGGTCTGTCTCCATAGTGATCCTTTCCAAAATGTTGGCAGACACTGCGGAAAAAGGAACACTTTTAGTGCGAGGGCTACGCTGCAGCCAGTTCACGGATGCTGGCGGAGGCCATCTGCCGGACCACTTCCAAAACTGATGGTAAATATTAGTCATTTACACTCAAAAATAAAAGTATGGCCCAGGTTTAAAAACACCAGAGTTTCCCTTTAAAGCTGCACGTTAGGTTGACTCCACTTTACCCTGTGTGCCTGCTACACAACAAGCTAATTAACGGTAGCGTGGTTCACCCCTTTCAGGCTGTTGTTCCAAGCATCTTTTAGCACCTTGCTGCTGTTACTGCCACCTAGTAAAAACACATTATGCATCTTAGTGGAACACAAACTGCTTTGTAGGAAAACATCTACCTCAGGTTAATGAACTGGCAAACCACCACCACCAACAACTATTTAAGCTCAAGTTCATCTTTGTTGTGAATAAATAATAATAACAGCTGGAGACAGTCGAGAGTTAATTGCATGAATGTATTCAGAGACACTGAGAGGACCAACTGCAACAACTTGTCTATTTCAGCTTTAGACATAAATACAAGGGAGTTCAGTAATTGCAGTACATTTTTTCGGGCTCCTGCACCCACCAGCTGCTGGCCTAAAAAAGGAACTAGCCCTGTGACGTGACCTTGACCTCTGACCTGTCCTCCCTTTAACATATGCTGGCTAAAAGAAAAGAAAATGCTGATTTTCAGAATCTACTGTTTTCAGCAGCTCTTTTTCCTGCCTGTCTGTTGTGCAGTAAATTATTATCGGGAAATTAGCCAATTCTCAGTGCAGCATCAAAATGCAGATTTGGGGGAAAACCTGCAGAGCCTCTGTTGAAACTTGATATTCAAACACGTTGCCTTAGTACCTCACCTTGTCTTCAACATGAGCTTTGGAATAAAGAGAAGTGGAGAGGCAGAGAGGAACAGATGAGGTTTTCTTTGAGGAGCGCAGAAGACTCAGACAGTCGAATGCTACGAGGGTCAGAGTAACACTGCAGTTAACATTCGGAATACGTTTCAGATAACAACAGAATTATACTTCAGCAAAACCATGAACAATATATACTGAATATTACTATTATTATTAACATATCTGTTATATCATATTTAAACCATGAAGCAGGTTACTTTGATGTAAAAGACAACATGAAACCTTGCCAAGATCGAGTTCCAAATCTGAGGGCAGAGTTGAAAGCAATCGCCATTAAAGCACACCATTATATCACCATTACATAATTATGCTGTGTGGCCACCACTGCAGCTACTCCTCTTATGGCCTGGATGCATCATCCATCAAACCGCTCTGTGTTGTCAGAACGTGGAACAATCACCCAATATCTCCCCTGAAACACAGAAATAAATTACAATAAGATGTTTTGGTCCATTTGGGTCATTTTATGTCTTCTTCTATGGCAATTTTGAGAAATATTGTTCTCTCAAGGTGACCAGACCATTCAGTGTGGGAACACTGCCTGTGGTGGCCGATCTAATGTTACATCACACAGCTCTGCATTGCTGTACATGTGTGGCTGAACTATATGACTCCTCTTTACTTTTGCTACAGTGACACAATGTTTCAGCATTCATTAGTATTTGTCACCTGCAGCCACAGTGGTGGCGAGCTGTACTACCGCTACCATCCACGGCCTTTTTAAAAAGGGAGAGACACCAGAAGAGTTTGCGTGAGGTGAAAAGGTGCATGCAGGTGTTCTACAAACAGGAAGTTAGTTATTTTAGCTTGGCCTGCTTGTCAACGCGGTCAGCAGGGACACGCAGCTCATGGAGGCAATTAAAGTACTTTAAAACTACTTGCTGCAGCCAATTACTGCAATTTTCGTCAAACTTCGCAGTCTCTCTCTCAAAGTCACGACTCAAGTCATCCACACACAGACATGATACACGGAGACTCGGCGTGACTTACACAAACACAGGATTTCATTGTCTTTGATGTACAAATAAATCCACGTAGAAGTAACTAGGCGTCACTAGGCTATACAAGTGGCAGCAGCATGTTCACTCAGTGTGACAGCATCACAGTGCTTCTCTAAACACTGTCTTTGTGTGGTGGCTGAGAGCAGAGGAAGGACAGGATAGCTGCAGGAATATTCCAGTCAACATGATGACATACCATGATTAACCCAGGGAGGGAGTTTGCACTTCCTCACACTTTGCTTGACTGTCACCGGTAGCAACGGAGGCTGCTTTCTGGATGAGGAGCTCAGGAGCCATTTCCTACAGTCATGACTTGGTGTTTACTTGGTCACGGTTCATTTGTAAGCTACGGTCTTGTGGTTGAACACTGGGAGCTTTTGTTCCATCCACATAGCGCATGCAAATCTCTTCATGTCATGGGCAGATGCAGGGCTGCTAGACCAGAATAAATTCTGTCTTCTTTTAAAAATGATGTTTTCAGAAACAAGGCGAATGAGATTCTCTCCATTACAGTAAAGTTAAAGAGGCCCAGTTTCATCCCCTCTAAACTGTCTGTTTCAATGAAATGTACAGTTTAACATTTCCTTCTTTTCTTACAAAAAGCTTCGGGGTCTTGATTCGGGGTCACGGAAAGCTAACAGGCCTGCAGCTTCATCACATCCAGTGTCAATGACTCCCAGTAACAAGTCTCTTGAAACTGATAAGAAACGTGAGTCATAGACAGACAGAGAGCCGGCCAAGTGCCACAGAGCAAGTGAGACATGGTATTAAGTGGTTATCAATTCCAAAGTGAACGTCCTCAGTAAGCCACCAGAATCTCTTATCCCTCCACCTCCTGCTATCATAGAATATTAAAATTGGGATTAAACTTTCACATTTCATTATCAGTTTAGCACAGAAGGGGGAAGTTTAGTTATAGGCTAGGAGCACAGTGGAAATAGCACGACAAGTGGCAACTGTGCAGGCCTACATGGCTAACACTTTGACTGGTGACAAACTGCAGCCTGTTGACCTTTGACCCCACACATGGTTTTCATTTTCTCTCCAGGGTAATATACATGATAAATAATCAGAAGAAGTGTGCAAATGTTGATTATATTAACATAAAACTGGATTTCTTACAAAGATTAACAGCAAAGCTAAATGTTGTTAGCTAAGCAGGGGGCAGGGATCTGGGTATTTGGTCCAGACTGAACTATCTCAGCAGCCTTTGTGTCACGTCCCGGCCCGCATCGTGACCTCTGGCCCTGGTTCTCTTCCCTCACTCCGGTTTATCTCACCGCCTGTGATGCCACCCAGCTGTTGACCATCAGCTGATCGAACATCACCGCAGCTCTCCGCTTCACCGGTGCCACTTCGTTTGTACTCTTCAGCCTCTCGTTCCAGCGTTCCAAGGTTCGTGTTTTCTTGTACGGACTTCAAGTCTATGACCCACGTCTGTCTGACTTCCCTCTACGTGTATCGGATCAACGCCGGTCTCTGGGTCGTGCTGTTGGATCCTCCTCCCGTGGTGTGTGACACTGAATGGATGTCCACGATTTCTTTCATTCATGGTGCCCAGATAATTAATACTGCTGACTTTTCTTCTTGTGCCACCAGTGAGTTGATGTGATGTATTAGATGGATTCTCATTCATTTTGGTTCATTCACGTTCCCCTTAGAGCTGAAACCACTTTAATGGTCCCTTAGCTTCTCGGCTAGTGCATCATCAGGTCAGAATTTGAATTTGGTTTATGACTACAAGCATGCAAACACACAAAGCCAAGATGGTGAACATGGATAACACTATGCCTGCTAAACATCAGCTTGTTAGAATTAGCATTTAGTTTAACTAGTGTGGCTTCTTCATAAAGGCCTCAGTGTGCTTCAGACAACGTGCTTGTCTAATTCATTCCTGTGCATTCAGCAGGTTACAGTCAGCTCGACTGTGGCCAATCAGAGCCTTTCGATGTGTTTGGACGACACGCCATGCAACCTAATCTGTCTCCAGCATGCTGAACCCTGAAGTCCTCTCGCAGTCCCCTAATAAGACTCTTCAGGGTGACAGACAGTGGCTAATGAGTTGAAGTGTGAATGTGCTATACACAATTTAGCCACAATAGCTTTCTCCGCTGTGCCATTGTCAGAATACTAAACCACGGATTACAGCTTTCTCCTCCCTGCCAGGTGAATCTGTTAAGGCAGTGGTTCCCAAACTTTTTTGTCACCCACATGCTCTCAAACAAACACACTCTCAGACGTGTGCTTTGTGTGCAAACATGCAAAAGCCCACTTTATTTGAAATACTGTCACAATTACATTGACTGCCTGAGAATCAACAAAAACATGAACATTTTGTCTTCTCAACGTACTGAAAAACTAGGACACTCACTTTTAGAGTTGAAAAATGACTGTTTTTTTAAACTATGTGCTTAAAAATTAGCACCATCTGCTGGAAACTTGACAGTGAAAACAGTGTTTCCAGTAGCCCCAAACACCCCCTGTCATAACGCCAAGCCCCCCCTGGGGGGCGTGCCCCCTAGTTTGAAAAGCACTGTGTTAAGGATTGGACTTTGTCACCTAACTCTATCCACTGCAGGGAGTGAGAAAGTTTGCTCTACTTCTGTTGAGACAATGCAAATAAAGCTAGGAGGGGATTTGGAAGAGGGAGTTTGCTGGCGACGGAGAGGAAACTTTAGTTCTTCTTTAACTCATGTTTGTTTCGGTTTGTTTGAGGATTTGTACTGACGCCCTTCTGCCCCAGGTGCTGCCTTTTTACACGAATCACATCGAATCAGTAAGATTATCCAATAAAGGAGCCAAAGAAAAGCTACACAGATTACCACAGGGGCGTCTCACATTAGCAATTCCTATTCTCTTTTTACGTGTTTGGCACTGAGTTGGTGCGCTTATCCAGACAGGCTTACATCGGGCGAAACAGCAGAAGAGTTTGCAGAAAGGTGGCAGGGCAGCATCAAGCGTGATCAGAAGTAATTCCAGCTGAATCTTTGTATGCTGTGCATTTCCCTCACAACGTTGAACCAAGGCTTATAAACTACATTTACACAGACGATGGTTATCAACTCTTTTCCTTATCTAGCCATGAACGGGTTAAAGATGAAGTTACCTCGCACCCACCATGAACCGCCCAGTGCCAGCAGCATCACCATCTTCTGAGCCACACCTTCCACTCACTCAGTCTACCAGCATTGAGAGATGGAGGAAAAGAAACAAATCTGTGTATCCTGACTTGGAGGCTCAAGTGGCAGCGGCAGAGGAGGACAAGGTGGAAGGAAGGTGGACTCAGACACCTGCTTTGTTTGTAGCAAGAGAAGACACTGGACTAGAAACCGTCCAGATAAAGATGCTACAGCACAGCTCTCTCCCTAACCTCAAATCCTGCTTCCTAGTACAGGCCTCAGGTCCTGGATATCTGGCACTGTGCTTTGCAGGGCGGCTGTGGCGTACGGGGGTTAAGCTGTGGGTAGTTGGAGGTTCGATTTCAGCTCCACATGTCCCCGACCGGGATGTCATCAAGACAGCATATACTGTAGTACTTTTTAAAGGCCGACCACTGCTCCAGGCTGTCCTCGGGAGGAAGGAAGGATGGTAGGATGGGTTAAATGCAGAGGACGAGTTTCATCGTGGGACAAACATGATGAAGACCGTAGGGTCCGATTATTACCTTTTCCGATGCTCGGAGAAGAACGCACCTTGACAGAGCTAGATGGGAGCATCAGTTCAGACTGGGGTTTAAAGCAGCATGACGCTTTTTGAGGCTTGTCTCTTAGAGCGTGTTAAAAGCCTGGCAGCAGCGTTTTGTTTAAATTGTAGTCTTTGGATGTTTTTCCTGCTAAAACATGAAAGATGTGCATTACAATAATCTGCATTACTAATCCGGTTCCGCTCATCTACTTCTTCTTCTTCCAGTTGAAATGTGTTGCTATTCCTCACCTGCCCACCAGCTGTCCTCAGTGTGTTTCCTGCCCTAGTCTACCGCCTGACCAATCTCCTCCCTGCACGCCGGCTAGTCATCAGCTCCAGTATACAGTGTATTCTTCCCAGCCAGCGGACGTCTAACACTTGTCTTCAAGTGTCTCGTATCTGGATAAACTTTAGATGAGATTTGAAGCTGAAGCTGCCAAACATGAAGAAAAAATATCCACAATCCAAACACATGAATGAATCATATTTATGAACTACAAGCAAGATAAAGGTTTGATCGTCTTCTCGGGCTGCTCAGATCATTCAGTGGCTAAAAAAAGAAGAAAAGGAGGCCGATGCATTAAGACATCAGACAGTGAGCTGCTGTTTGCTGCTACACTGACAGTAAAGACCACAGCTGCATCTTGGAGAGGTCAGTGCATTTACACCTGTTCAACATTTGGCTCAAACCATCTCCATTTTGAATGATTTCTGGTTGCACCTACATATAGATTTTTTGAGATCAGATAAGTCTCTGATCCACCCAAGTTGCTTGACGTCTTGCCTGACTTTGCCTCTCTGGCTGCCTTCCCAGTAACAGCTGTACTTTTGTAAAAACTGTTTCCTGTGACTCTTCAATGAACGCTCACAACAGCATTAAGAGTGTGGAAATATCACTGCATTTACCCATGGTATTATTAAGTTGGTATAATGACTAAAAATTATCATTCAATGGCAAAAGACAGTACTGTTTCTCTCTCTCCATGCTTGAGTCAGTGTTGGAACATTAAACTTCAGTCAGAACATGTCTTCAAACATATGTAAAATGGCTTTTATCATGAAAGTTGTCACACTGCACAGAACAGCATGGGGTTGTAAAAGGGATAATTTAAAAGTTGCTGTTGTTTCACTGCATCCAATTTTCAAATGTGAATAATTCTATTGTTTCATGCTTCTGAAGGTGTTGTATGTCCATGAAAATTATACACATATACAGCAGATTTTGTGTTTGTTTGATCCAAATAAGTGGAAAACGAAGATACATTCAGGCCAATAACGTGAGCAAAAATCATTTTAAATGTAACATTAAAAAAAAAGGACAGAGAGAATAAAAATATTGTGAAGTGTCTTTCTGTGTAATGAGACTGTGATAAGGAACTTTATTCTGATGATGAGCCAATATGAACAATGTAAAATCAAAGCTGGCACAGGACTCCTTTCTGTGGAGTGTTGCTCAGTGCTGCCACTGGTGGCTAGAGACTGTATTGCAGCAGCAGCGCTAGTGATTATAACAGTAATCTCATACATCTTCTGGCCACCAGTATTGACTTTAATGAAGCACGTCTCTTTGCCACTTTTTCCCAGTTTACAGGTGGATGAGGTGCAGATGGCCTGCAGCATGACAGTATGCGGTCAGTTGCATTCATGGCTCTCCAACAGCCAGTAAAGGTTAACAGGAGTACAAGCATCAACGCCATTGACCTTGGGTGCAGAGTATCGAGTAACAAGATTGTATTTCTTTTACTGTGGAATGAAAGCAAACCTACACTGACGGAAGCATGAACATGTAAGGGGACGAGTAGAAAGTCCTGCATATCCTCCAGCATACAGTAGAAGTTCATTTACTGTTAGAGTCAAATTGGCTATATATATATAATGGTTTGACTTCCAGAGAAAGTCATTATAAATGATATAACACAGGCTGAAGAGACTATTTATAAGGATTAGTCTGACAGTTAAAGTCATACAGACTATACATAACTCCAGCTGATGTATAGCTGCCATTAGCCAGATGCTTTTAACCAGCTGTTTAGATGAATGCCAGCCTCTGGCAGCCTTTTCCCTTTCGTCTGTTGTTATTTACAATGGAAAGGACATGTTTGGGAGAACAACGTGCACCTTGGGATCTGTGAGTTATAGTGCACACAGAATGTTTGAACCGCCGTGGGGCCTCAGGCCAGGCACCGATTGTGCAGTAGGACAGCAGTGGCGTAACAGCGCCCATGTTTTTCTTTGTTGGAGTTTCAGACCAACATGTATGACTCTATGTCCTGCTGAGGTGATTTTGACAATGACATTAGCTTTGTGGGTCCAGTTTAGGTTAGTTGCAGTGAAGGTGAAGTAAATGAATTGCAGCAGCTTCTTAAGACTGTTTGGGCTACTACACAATCTATTAATTAGGCTACAGTTTCTTAAATAAAAGCCGCTGCCATAGCTACCATGGAGGTCCCAGTGGGCTGGACCCTGGGCTCTTACCGATCCTTTATTGTTGCAAATGACATACTTTCAATTTTAATACCTTCCTCCGCGCCGTCTGCACTCATTTTCTCACACCACGCTGTTTCTGTTGTTGCGTCACATGTCGATGGTGCAATCGAAGAATGCAGCTGTGACATGATTGGCTGTTTGCGTGTCGTCGTAGCAGCTCCATTATCAAGGGATATGATTGGCTGCTTATGAGCCAGGGCGTATTCGCTTGTAATGCATCTAAGTGAAACTTAGAGCCCAGGCCTACGGTCGGTTGAGTCTTTCATTCACAAGCTGTATAAAAATTGTTTCTATATATGTTAATAGGTGTATGTGTGGGAAATGTGCTAAAATGCATTCTGAAGTGGAAAACGTCTGCTGTCAGGAAAGAACAAAGCTAACGCAGCTAGTGAAATGTTCTTCTGCTGTCGCCAAACGATTGTAGAGTATCTCCCTGAACCATCGGTTATTTGTATGCTATACAGTGATTATATAACTAGTTAGTTGCTGGTAAGTTGTTAGTAATTAAAAATATAATTTCAGCCAGTTTTATTGTCTGCTGTGGGTCTCCATCCGTCATCACACTCGTGGTTCATCTCATGGTTCTACACGGATCTCGAATAGATAAACTCCATAGAATGATGTGTGCCACTGCTCTCTCGTGGCATATTAAGATTATGCTGATTGGTCAAAAGAGGTTTATTTAATAGATGGTGCAGTTAAGCACAAAATCTCAGACACAGCTGAATGAATCTTCATGAAACCTCAGGGAATGATAAGTACCTCATTCCTCCATAATGTATTTGTTTTGTTCGGCTTGAGGGTGGGGCGGGACAACCTTTGTATTTCAATACAATATCGTTGATCATACTTTGCCTACATTTGGTAAATGATGCGTCTCATTTCGGTGTTCCACCATTACCAAAATTGCACCGACTGGCCTAAGGGGGCGGTAATGATGCTTAATTGCCTGTATGTCACACACAGTAAGTTAGTTTCAAACTGCTTCACAAATAATACGAAATAATACGCCCTACACCCATAAAAAGGAGCTCAAAACGGAGATTTAAAAGCATGTTAATGCAAAAGAAGCAAGTTTATAAAAATGGGTTTTTGATAGTGAAAGAAAGAAATCATTGTGGCTGAAAGCAGGAGGACTGTTCCCACAGCGCACAACCCACTGCACCATTACATCCCTGCATCACACAGTCAGACCACAAGTGTGGTCAGGTGCACTATCAGCGACTTCCCTTCCCGTGTGAGTGTCTGCGCGGTGTACGTACAGTGACGCTCTGCTTGTTGCTTTTAATAAAAAGCCTGTTGAAAAGAAGAGGAATCTGTCTCACTGAGCTCGACAGAAAACCTGGATTACCAAACAGGCAAAGTGGGCAACTGCCCCCAAAAGCCCCAGGTTCAATGCTAATCAACTGTTTTTTGGTAAGCTGATTAATACTGATAACCACCAAAGTACAATATCAGCTAAAACAGGCCCTGCATTTTTTGTTTTTATTTTATAATCCTGTCTTTCTGTGTCAAGATCTAGTTTTAATATCTCTGTTGGTGCAGCTCATATACAGTGAGTGCTGTTGACAGCAGCGACACTGAACCAAAACAGGACAGTCGACTGTTGTAAAACCAAAACAATGAAGTAAAAGAGGCAAAGAGAACCTCTGTAGAGCTGAGGGGAGCTGCAGGGCTGGGTGATGATGCTCTGTGGGCTCATCGCTACATGACACTCCTTTATTACCAAAGAAACATTGTTTTGTGCCGTTCTAATGCAGGGTTAACCAGAGTCTGACCGAACGTCAGGTGACCACATGCAGACGAAAACGCTAAAGGCTGACGCTCTGTATCCTGACGTGTTGGGAGTGGGGGGGGGTGCTGTACCTGCTGACTTCTATAGGTTGTGTTCTTCTGACCTGTGAAATCCAGGCAGCCGTCATCAAATCCTGTCTGACAGTATACATTGTTTAGGGTTGTTTCTTAGGCTGAGGCATGTGTGCATCTCTTTCATAAGCACTATATATATTTAAACCCCCTTCACACACACACACACACTGCCGAAGAGCTGTTTCTTAGCAACCGTCTTAGAATGTGCTCTGCAGAACGAGAGCAGGTGCCTTCTCTCCCTCAGTGTCTGTCACACAGATACCAATTAGCGTCGTGATGGCGATACCATTTAGTGTCTGTTACAGTAATACCGCTTACTGTATCTGTCGTAGTGAAACCAATTAGTGCCTTCCACTTCGTTAATTACCATGCAGGCTTCTACTGCAGTGTCATGTGAGCAGGCTGTGTGAAAATGCGAGCAAATCAGCACTGCAAATCAGAAGAAGGTATTGCTCCTTAATTAAATACCAGTGTAGATGTGAATGTAGAAGACTGCTCTTACATGACATGAACCGTGATGATGCTGGCAGAGAGACGGTGGTTTCTTAGGGTTGGAATCAGTTTTAATTCAATTAATTCATTAAAATGAGATGTTAACACCTTGAGTAATATTCTCCTTTCGAATATCATCATCAGAGGTCACAACAAAGATAATAATAATAATAATAATAATAAACATTATTTATATAGCACCTTTCATGCAAGAAATGCAGTTCAAAGTGCTTTACAACAAAGATATTAAATGCACCAAGTGCTTAACATAATAGAATGCCATAAAACGGAAATGCAGTTAAGAAAAATAAAACTTGAAAGAGTATATGAAATGGCAAATATAAAAATAGCATATTAAAAAGAAAACGGAAAAAACAGTTAAGAAAAGTAAAACCTGGAAAGCTAAATTTAAAATAATGTTTAAAAATTCATCCTTCACCCTGATTCTTTCCTCTTCCTCTCTTTATCTTTTTCTACTTCCCCTTTGTCTTGCATCTCTGTCTAAAAAAATTTCAGACTAAT